>VDFB02328244.1:0-86010 GCA_007258455.2 Sequoia sempervirens
GACCTTCTAGCCTTTTGTCTACCCTTCCTTGATGTTGCAGACATTCATAGGCTCGATGTCCTTCTTCACCACACTGGAAACACGTTCTTTTGAAACCACCTCTTCCAGATCCTTGTCCAGATCTCCCTCGTCCTCTACCTCTTTGATCACCACTGTTTTGATCATGAGGGCAGTAGAAGTTATCATTCTTCTAGTTTTGACTGGTACCCACATCTTCATTTTTCTTCTCATCATCATTTCAGCTTCTAGAAGATCTTCCACTACCCTTTCTGTTCTGACCTCCTTGTCCTTTTTGCTCATTGTCAAATATTTTGTTCAGCTTCTCTTCAACTTTCAGAGCAAACTAGTACACATCCTCAATGGTGGTCATTCTGACCAGGCTTAGCTCCTATTGAATGCTCGGTCGTAACCCATTAAGATAACGAGCTACCTTCTCCTTACTAGCCTTTGTATGACCCATTTTGATGATCATCTTGTGAAAATATTTAGTGTATTCTTTCACAGATTTGCTTCCTTGCTTCAACCCTTACAATTTCTTGTACAGTCTAGCTAAATTGGTATGAACTACTTTTTCAGTTTCTCCACCATATGATCTCATCTGGTGATCTTTCCTTTTTTTCCTCTTTGATTTCTCTCCAACTGAACCTCTTTCCACCAAATACTGGCATGGCCCTTTAGCTTCATTTTTGCAAACTTGACCCGATCTGGGTCCTCTATCTCCTCATACTCGAAATATTCTTCCAACTCATTGATCCAGTCGATCAACTCTTCTAGGTTCAGACTTCTAGAATAACTAGGGACTTCTGCTCTAGGTCTTTTCCCAATCTTTGAAATGGCCCTTATCATCCAAATTTGGTCTTGATCAATTGCTTCTTCTTCCTCTTCTACATTTGAATCTTCCTCCTCTTCTTCATCCTCACTTTTTTCTCTCCTTCTCAGGTTTAACCCTCTTCTCATCTGCCCCTGCAATGCATCAATCTTTCTCTAGAGGGCTCTGAAATGCTCTGCTGCCAGTGGATCTCTTCCATTAGCATTTTTGCTGCCTCGACCACCTTTGGCACCACCACGCCTATCAGGCATCACTCTTGGAGGCATCTTTCTTGATCTCGACCCACAACCATGGTCCTAGTGTGAACTACCTCACAATCGACGATATGTCCACACGCTTAAGAAAACCTCGCTCTGATATCACCTGATGAGGGTGCAACCCGAGACACAAAAAATTAACACACCAAACAAAGAATGTTATTTTTTATTCTGAAAATGATCTTCTTACATGCAGAGGATCTGATATCCTCAAATTCTAGAAATATGCAAATTATAGAATTACAGAAAAATCCTTTTTTCGAAGTATGCGAACTTGTCCCCAAAAAGCTACACAAAAATCAGAAATCTGCCCATAAATAGAGCTCCCTTTTTAGTTTGGAGCCAAAAAAACATTCAAATTTGAGTTTTTTTGGAAGTCTAGTGCCGAACATTACAACTTGAAATTCAAATTTCAAAAGTACATTCAAAAATTAGTATCTTCTAGAAAGTGTGCAAACTTTCGGGAGCCATAACTTTTGATTTGGGAATCCGTTTTTCAAACCATTTGAACCATTGGAAAGTTCTAAGAGTCAAGAATGTGCTTAAAATCTACCATGCTGATTTTGGCAAGTTTCAGGGCCGTTTCAAGACTGTTTAGTGCCTCAAATCTGACTTGGAAGGTTTTCCAGTGCAATTTTGGGAGACTAAAACTACAATATCTTTCAACCCAGGAATATAAAAGCAAAACCGTACATTAGGAATTACATTATGATGAAAAGGGTATCCATAAATGCAAAAACATCTAAAAAACTACCAACATGAAATGAAACTCTTTTTTTGGGTGATGCAGGATTGCCCTTACACCACTGGATGCTCCTGCATCAATTATGAAACTACTTTTGAAGATGAGCCAGTCTCTATGAAAGGGAAGAAGAAGAAGGAAAAATTTATGGAAAAGGTGTATGAAATGGAGGAGGATGTGGATTATGTATTGAATTATCAAGCTTCCATGGAAGTGTTCTCACAACCTCCTGATGTGGGTAAGGATGATAAATGGGCCTCAGGTCCTATTCAGAAGGACTATGAGACCTATAGTGAGGATAAGGCTACAAACATGCCCAAGAAAGTTAAGCCTACTACCCCTTCTACTATCCTCAAGGATAGGATTGCTATTGCTGGTGAAACGTTGTCCCTTGTTTTGGGAACCAAAAGGAAGCAAATTCAAATGTAGGGTAGCACTAAGAAAATGGTGACTAGGTTGACTAGCCAGATGGTGGATATACAAGTTGCTTCTCCTATGAAGTTGGATAGTGAGTTGGGCACCTTGAACTCTTCTGGTGTGGATGTGGAGGTTCAAAACAAAAGGAGGTCTATTGCTGAGGAAATTGTTGTTCCAATTTGTAAATTACAGATGTTGATGGCTAAAGGTAAAGGTAAGGAGGTTGGTATTAGTCAGGATAAGGTGAGTTCCTCCTAGGAGGATGTTGTTGTGGGTAAAGATATTTTTAACTTTGACCGTGAGGAATTTTCCAATGTTTTAGAGATGGCTAAGGAGGGATTGATGTCTTTGCTTAAATTGTTTAAATGGGTGTTTCATGAACTCAACATGACCAATGTTAGAGTCAAGGGGCCATGAGTAAAGTGAGTGACTCCTCGTTTCAAAATCAAGTTGATGAACTATTTGATTCTCTAAGGATTGTTGTTGAACAAACATTGAAGATGAAATAGGCATTCAAAGAAAGAATCCTGACCCTAGAAGTCCAATGGGAAATGATTAGTGAGAACCTAGTGAAGGGTGAGGAGGGGACTGCTGTGAATTATGAGTCTGTGGGCATCTCCACTCCTGTTGATTTGGACAAGAAATGAAAGGAGATGGATCTTGGTGAGGGTGTTGGTGTTGGTGGTATGCAAATGGAGGAAGAGGGTTCTTTTGATAGAGCTATTGTGGTGTAGAGTGTTTTGATTAGTGAGGTTAATGTGGGTGGGCCTGGTGCTAGAATGCGCAACAAGACCAAAGTGAAAGGTGGGGCCCCTGGTAAAGATATTCCTAAAGCTATGGATGATTTTTAGAAGACTGTGGCGAGAGACATGGAAGCTGTACATATCCTCAAGAATATGTAGTGTTATTACTTTTGTCCTTTTTTTGGCTGATGTTTTCTCATTGTAATTTTCTTTTGCTTCAGCTGTTCTTTTTGTAAAGGGTTTCAAGGTTCCTTCAAAACCTATTTTACCACTAATAAAAAACAAGTTGAAAATGTATTGACCTCACACCAAGGTCACATATAGATGGTAAAATAATTTAAATATATATATATATCAAAGATGCAATTTGTATAAGATAACATTGGAACAATATAAAATGTGATTTATAAGTTCATTGAAGTTCATACATAGAAGGGGCGGGGAGCCTAGCTCAATTGGCTAAAGCATCCTATTGCAGGCAAGAGGTCATGAGGTCTAGTCTCCCCTAGTCCCTGTAGTATCAGAGGGCATGTCACACCAGCATCATCGGTCACATGAAAAAAGTTTTACTAGGTGCACTATAGTTAATAGGGGGCTACCTGATTCTTGCAGTCTAAGATAAAAGTTCATACATTGAAGACACATATAAAAAAATGATGTTTAATACAACTATAACATGATGAAACATATGTGCATATAAATGCAATTAGCTTGTCTACTTTTAGTTCAAGACATGCAAATTGATATAACATAATTTATATGATGTCATTTTTTTACAGTGACAATCATGGTAGATTGAGTTGATGGGAACCTGCAAAAATATTTAATTTAAGTAAATTAACTATATATATTATGATTCATTTAACTCCAAGTTATGCAAGGTAAGAACAATTTAATAAAAGTTGGAAAATTGGATCTTAGAAATTCCTTACAAATTCAAGTGATGTCTGCCATAGGGAGAATTATCTACTATATTTTGTCATGAGTTGTTGAATGCACAAGTATTGGCCACCAATGCCATCTATTTGTGGGAGAATTGGAGTAAAAATTATTAAATATAATGAGGAAATTACTTAAGGGGATGCAAGAGGATGGATTTAAGGGTACACAATCTAGAATGACTTAAGGGGGCCTAAGAGGATATGGCTTAAGGGTTCCTAAGCGGATGATTTAAGGGGAGTTAAGAGAATGACTTAAGATGATGCAAGAGGATGAATTTAGGGTACCTAAGAGGATATGACCTCAGGGATCCTAAGAGGATGGCTTAAGGAGAGTTAAGAGAATAACTTAAGGAGATGCAAGAGGATGGATTTAGGGTAGCTAAGAGGATAAATTAAGGGGTCATAAGAGTCCATGGATTAAGGGGATTTAAGAGAATGAATTAAGGGGATGTAAGAGGATGGATTAAGGGTAGCTAAGATGATGAATAAAGGGGTCCTAAGAGGATGGCTTAAGGGGAGTTAAGAGAATGACATAAGGATATGCAATACCCTCAACCCTAAACTTATACCCTATACCCTTAACCCTAGGCCCTAAAACCTATAGGCTAAACCCTCAACCCTATAACATATACCATCTTGACCCTAAACCCTATCCCTCAACCTTGGGCCATAAGGCCTATATAATAAACCCTCGACCATATTCACTCAACCCTAAACCTTATATCATATACCCTTAACCCTAAACCATATCCCTCAACCATATCTTAAGTCTTCAGATTTGTTATTCTAAGCATCTTATCATCATTGCATTTTCATCTTAATTATTTATATTTATTATTCAAAGCATCTTGTCAACCCTAAACCCTATATGTAAACCCTAAACCATATCCCTTAACCATATGCCCTAAAGCCTAGGGGATGAACCCTTGACCCTATACACTCATTCTTAAATGATATATCCTCAACCATGTGCACTATACCATTTAACCTCAACTATAAACCCTACACTTAGCCCTAGGTCATAAATTGTACACTCTACCCTAAACCTTATACCTTCAACCCTAGGCCTTAAAGCCTATAGGCTAAACCCTCAAGCCTCAACCCTATCCATATACCCTCTTGACCCTTTACCCTATCCCTCGACCTTGGACCCTAAGCCATATATAATAAACCCTTAACCATATACACTCAACCCTAAACCCTCTATCATATACCCTCAACCCTAAACCATATCCCTCAACTATATCTTAAGTGTTTAGATTTTTTATTCTAAGCATCTTATCATCATTGAATTTTCATCTTATCCCTTAACCCTCGACCCTAAACCTTATACCTTCGACAATAGAGATGGGGAGGAGAGTAGAGAGGGAGGAGTTGTGAGATGATATATAAAGAGGTAGGTATACGATCACTAAAGGGGTCTTAAGAGGATGGCTTAAGGGGAGTTAAGAAAATGACTTGAGGGGATGCAAGAGGATGGATTTAGGATGCCTAAGAGGATATTTCTTAAAGGGTCCTAAGAGGATTGATTAAGGGGAGTTAATAAAATGTCTTAAAGAGATGCAAGAGGGTGAATTTAGGGTAGCTAGGAAAATGACTTAAGGGGTCCTAAGAGGATGGCTTAAGGGGAGTTAAGATAATGGCTTAAGGGGATGCAAGAGGATGGATTGAGGCTAGCTAAGATGATGACTTAAGGGGTCCTAAGAGGATGGCTTAATGGGAGATACATGAGCCTGGACTTAAATTATGTGTCATGTGAGAATTGATTAGCTCTATAAATGGAGATGGCTTAAAAGGGTATATAATGGAGGATGACTTAAGGGGACCTAAGAGGATATGGCTTAAGGGGATATGCAATCAATTCTAAGCTTTTTCTAAAATGACAATGAATTATTTAGCTTTATCTTTTGACTATCAATTAAATGTATAGAACTATATACTTACCTATATTTATTCAAATTTCATTGTAACATATGCATCCTCTCTTTTATGTAATGCATCTAGTTTTGGGAGTCCTAAAACAAAAAATGATTTAACTATAATTAGGAAATGACTTAATACTTTAACATAAAAAGATGTATTAAGAGGAGATACACATGAGCCTTGACTCTAATTTATGTGAGAAATTTTTAGATATATATATATAGACTATCAATTAAATATATACTACTATATACTTGCCTATATTTGTTTATTCTATTGTACCATCTACATCCCCTCTTTTTTGTAATGCATCTATGGTTGTCTCATGCTCATCCATTGAAAGTGTCCATAACACTTTATTAGCAAGTCTATCTTGATATCTAACTAGTTTTATCTTAGCTTCCAAAATCAAATGTGAGTAATGTATAATCTTCTTATGTGTTTCATAGTCTTCAAATGCAAGGTGCCAACAATAACCACATAACCATTTGCATACTCAAAGTTGTCATCATCCACTCTAAGATGTACCAACTTATGTTTTCTCTCAAAACACCTAGCCAACCAATACTTTTCCTCCTCTTCATTCCCTTAGGTGCAACAACAACATACACATGTCCTAACAAAAGAAAATATTTGACTCAATAAAAAGTGACATATAATTCACATATAAACATGTATACATATAAAATTATATATATTACAAAATAATGTAATAAAAATTTGAATTCAATTTAATATCTTCTTGTACAAGGTTTGAAACGCGATCATAATCATCTGATACAAAACTTGATTATCTTCTTCAATTGTTGTTCCATATTGATCATGTGTTGATGTAGGTGCTAAGGGTCTTTGTTTCCATTCTTCGGCCCGTTCTTTATTTTCACACATCTCCCAATCACCTGCAATACAAAATTGACAAAACATGCAAGCTCCCTTGTCCATATTGTCCATGTGTTTGCATTCAAACTCTTAAACGAATGTCATTTTGTTGATCCATTAACTGTTTCACAATCTCGTCAAGTAAGAATATTCTCTTCTTCAACTAACCAAAATAAGCATTGAATTATCGAGTTTTCATTTTTTCCTATACATAATTTTTATTGCACCAATCTACAATTGCACGTGCATCTTTGAATTTCACTGCTTCCTTGAATTTTAGATGCTCTCTAGCAAGAGCTCTTTTCACACATGCACCTGCTCCATCACGTTCTCCTTTAGCATGTCCAACTTCAAAAAAACTCCACATGTGTTAGATATTATTTTCCTTGTGAGCTCTACATAACCAATAAAATATTCTGGCATTCTTGAATTACCTCATAAAATTATCCAAGTATATGAGATGTTCTCTCATTTGAACTTCTCTTTCTTTTATTTTTTTATAAAATTAATTAAAAAATATATTGAATAGACTCTAATGAGTGCAATCGATTATCACTCACATAAAAATGGTACTCTCACAAAAAAATCTATTATCTTCTATACTATCATTTGCATGTCTATATACAATCTAAAAAATATATGTCTACCCACACTAAATTATAATAATGGGATTGGATTTCCTTGTGTGGATCAAGAGCATAGTTTTCTACAAAATCAACAACTAGCAATATAGTTCCAATTGGAAATGTGTTTTTACATGTATGAAATTGACCACTCAAGCCATCAAACATATTGAGAGTGTTTGACATATTGAATGCAATCTTATCTTTAAGTTCTCTAATGAATGCATGCACACTAATTTTTTCTATGGTTAGCTCACAACGTTTTCCGATTTTTCCATCCTTTAAAGAATATTCGATATTTTTGAATTTTTTAACATCCACTAATTGTTGTACAAATTCATATAAACTAATTTCATGCATACATTCTCCTAACAATGAAAATTTGTCATATATATTGCATTCTCTAGAAATACATGCATTTAAATAAAACAAGTCTCCATTAGATGGTTCACAAAACAAACCTATTGTAAAGTCCTTGATTGTTTTAGGTGGCATATTAATACCACATTCTTGCATAATTTTGTTACTATGCAAAGTACAACATATATATCGAAAAATATCATAATAAACAAAATTATACATGATTTTTACAACAATAAGAGATTCATTGTTTATTAACTTTGACATGTCATGGTTTATATTTTTCAAATGATCTTTGAGTTATGCTAATATTTGGTAAGATTGAATCATCTAATTTTTTTTTTATAAAATTTAGTTTGAGTCATATCTAATAGATGTTTTGGATGAGGGTCACAATTTTTTTCACACCCTTGATTTTGAAACATCTCTAATATTAGGTGATACTCTTATATTATCATGCCAATATTTTCCAATTAAATATTTGATTGTATTAGTTAATTTCATATCCAACCTTGGGAGTCTACCTCTAAAACTCCAACATTGGTTAATTGGATCATTTCCAATACTTTCTCTTTTGTTAGTTGCTCTTATCAAAGTTTTAGGATTTACTTTTATATATTTACTAATCTTACTTAACATTTTTTTTATTTGAAGTTGATATATTAACTAAAACAGTTGTTATTGCATGGTGTGTTGCATTCTTATCTTTAGATCAATTTTTTTCCCTATAGAATCTATAACATTTGCAACACTAGATATGACTTGTTTTACTAAATCATCTTTCTTTTTTGGTTTTAAAAAAATGCCTAATTTTTCATCACTTTTCATATTTTCCACATTTTCATCAATTGCATCATGAGTTGACATTGAAATCCTAATTTCTTTCTCTAAAAAAAAAATCTATATAATCTATTTCCATGAGTTCTCATTTGTCTCCAAGAAATGTTACCGGAAAGGTTATCTAAGATATGATCTCTTTCAATTGTTAAAAAGAAAATCATTTTCACTCATACAAAAGGTTTCATTTTCATTCATATTATTAGGAATAGGATGTCATTTGATTGCAATCCTAAACATTATTTCATGTATCTCCTAAGTCCTTGGAAACTGTTCCCCAACACTAGGATTAGAAAGAGATTAAATTTGAATGAAATGAACATGTAAATTGACATTTGTAATTAATTCTAAATGATAGGAACATGTGGGTATGCCCAAGAAGAGATCCTATAAAATAGGAGCACATGGGGCACCCACATGGAAGGTGGAACTCACCTTGAGTTAAATTAAATGTTTGGAGAAAGATAACACTTCAGTAATGCATGTAAAGATCTTAGAAGTTAGGGATTGATGTTTACATGCATGAAGTTCAATTCAATTCAATTTAGTTCAGTATCGGTTCAGTTCAGTTCAGTTCAGTTATGGTTCAATTATCTTCAGTTGCATGTAGTTAGTTTCAGTTGAATGCTAGTCGACTTTAGTTGACTTGGAATGCATGACTAATGATGTGAGTTGCATGAGAGATAATAGGTGACACATTCAGTTAAGTGGGGATGATAAATTATGCATCATGTTTGCATGAATTGATGGAGAGATATGTTTTTGTTAATGGAGATTGACTTGGACCCACCTTGGGCACCTAAGTTGGCATCTTGGAGTTAACACTTTTGCATGATAATAGATTTTATAAGGCTAAGCTAAGTGGGCCCATTCTTGGGTGCCAACTTTGAGGAGAAGCTTACAAGATATCTTTGTAATCAACATTGAGTTAGGACTTAGTTTTGGCTGCCCAAATTGATGAAGGACTTGGTTTGACATACATTTTTCATGGAAGAACTCTACTTGCAAAGAATAGGTGTAGGTTTTGTGAGATAAGCTTTGTGCTTTGTAATTGTAAACTCTTTGAGTAAAGGCTCATTATTTCTATAAATTGCAACAAGTTGAAGAGAGTTTTATCATATTTTATTGCAGTTGTGAAGAAGAATTGTTGAAGGAAAAGAAGCATCTCTGCTAAGGATTGAATTATTGTAATCTTATTCTAAGATTAAATAATACATTGATTCTTAGTGGAATTTTTTTTCTTGAAAGGGTTTCTCCACAAGATATGTTGTGTACTTCTTCTTCCTCACCTTATTCTTCTACAATCTTTGTCTACTTCTACAAATGGTAAAATGAATGAAAGATGATCATCCATAGAAACAAATGCATTAGAATACTTAATTAGATCATAGTATAATGTTTTACAAGTTCTAAAGCTACATAATTATCTCCATTTTCAACACATATAAGGGGTTTCATTTTCATTTTCAACCATACAAGGGTTTTCATTGTCATTTTCATCAATATGTAAGGGATTTCATTCTCATTTGCATTCATACAAGATATTTCATTATTATTTTGTTTTTCAATTATTTCACTAGCATAATTGATACCATCAATGGTGTATCCAACGTCATCAAAACAACTAAGATCATTATTATGAAAATGTGGGTTTGAACACATACTTAGATAAATTGCTTGAATAGATGCATTTTCCATATCATTAAGAGGTGGATTTGAACTCGTACCAGATTTTATTTGCATAGTCACTATTTCCACATCATTCAAAGTTGAAGTTGAAGACATAGTTGGGTTTGTCTCTATAATTGCATTTTCTTCCATATTCATCATTTACACATTTGCATCATCTACATTCATCTCATTCTTCATGGCCTCCTCTTCAAGATTCATGGAACTAGATGCTTCCAAATTCTTCATTTGACGAATCCTTGTTTTTCTATCTCTTTGTATTTTTGCCTTAATCTCTTTATTTGCTTCAATTTTTTGGGATGTCATTAACTTTCTACATTTTTTTTCTTTGCCTTTGATTTGATCCCATAATTACTAAACCATCTTGATAAAAAACAACTAATTTTTAACCTATTTTCAAATTGCTACCGCCTTCAAATTTTGAAATAAAGCTACATATGGAGATCCTTTGTTCTATAAACTTTGAAGTACATAAACATATGAATACATCCAAAATCCCTCTTTTTTCAATTCTTCTTGAGAAAAGTCCTTGTACTTGATTTCACTTCAAAATATTCAACTTGTGATTGTCTCCTTGAAAAAATTGAATAGAACATGACCTATTAAGAGATTGCACAAGACAAAATTGAATTAAAAATTGCAGAAAATGGCCCTATTGGTCCGTAATGCAAAAAAGGAATGTTGTAGAAAAAAGGTGGTGAGATGGTTTTATTCAAATTGGAAAAAGAAATATATCAAAAACGGGTACCCATTACTTAAAGCTAGAATCCCCAAGCCACTTTTTGCTTGGGTTTTAGGCTGAGGAAAGGTTTGGCAACCCAACCCTTAGCCTTTAACCTGCAACTAAAAAACTAAAGCAAATTCAAGAGAAATGTCTAGCTTTGGCACTATAGCCGATGAGCTTTTTTTTAGAATTAATCTAGATGAAATTAAAACCCATTAGGGGAGAGGTGCCCATAGTAGGGCAGCCTACTTCTGCGAGTTTGAATTTCATAACATATGATTTCAAAAAAGTCTAAATTTTGTACAACAGTTTACATGCCAACTCATTTGCCTAAAAAAATTATTTTTAGGGTCACATCATCAAATATGATGCCACATCAACATGCTTTTTGTAAAATTACATAAGGGCCCATAGTAGGGCACTGGGTACCCTGAACATGTTTGGCTGATGTGGCATCACAGGATTTGTCAGATTATGTACTTTTTGGAAAAAAGTGTTCTACAAGTGGATATTAAATGCTCTACTGTGGGGCCCATATATATCTACTTCTATCCCTACTACTGGTCCTTTCCCTACTATGGGCCCCTCTCCCCTATAGATCATGATGTATAGTTTTCAAATATATATATTTTTTAAAGATTTGATTATGTTTTATATTTTATAATCAATTTTTAAGCAAATTGGTCCATAAAAATTGAAATATTAGTTTTTGTTTTATAATTTTTTATCTATTAAATTTTTTGTAAAAAAATTATATGACATCAATACTCAGAAAATTCTCTACATAGTGAAAAAAATTCAAAAAATGTTTAGTTTAGGTCCAATTATGAGTCCGTACACATTGATTTTTAAAAACAATAATTAGGGCTAATAGAAATTCAATAAAAAATATTTTTTAAAAATTACAAAAAAATATCCACATCAATATTCAGGTTGTTACATATCTTTCCCTAAAAGGAATTAGAAAATTAATTTTATTTAGGTCAAAAAGTGGTGTTCGTACACGTGCATGGTTTGGTAAAAAAAGTGACTTTTAAAAAGTGGTTTTATACATGCCTATTAAAATTTAATTTGTATCATTTGGGTATTAGAATAAATTACATATTTGGAAACTAAATTCAAAATAATAAATTTCATATTACTGATTTTTTTGAAGATTCGATGTGTAAGTGCTTCAAATTTTGAGTCCAAGTGTGACAAATTTTGAAAAACAACAAAAGCACTTCCACTTTTTGAGCTTTTTGTGCACCCAACTTCTTGCATCAGCCCTTACCCATTCATTATTCTAGATCATTTTTGTAGGTACAAAATTGTAATATTGTGTTGATTTTTTTCAAATATAACAACCCTAGCTCACAATCATAATAGTTTGTACAAAGGGAATATTGTTAATATCAAATCCTAGTACTCTTTGTAGAGATTTACACAATTAAACATAATATGAAACCCTTATTGCTTATCAATTGATGGGATTAATTCATAAATTGTATTCAATGGTTTATCTTATAATAAGATTTATGTTCAAAATTTAGTTAAAATAAATAAATCAATTCTTTGAAGTGGCTACTATTTTGCCTCAAATATGTAGTGATCCATTTCTTAGAGAAATTCCTTTGAGATATCTAAAAATTCTTAATATCCACCCTTAGAATACCATGATCAATTCCTTGTGTAAAAGATATTTTAATTCAAATTGAAATTAATCAAATTTGTACAATGATGACCTTAATGTGAAATCACTAGGGAATTATGGGGATTCATCCTCCAATTCTATACCTAGAGGTTTTTCTTCCTCAAGTTAATTGAATTGAAGTTCCATGCTCCATAAGAAATATATATTTTTCTCAATATGTCTCCTCCTTGCTTGGTCTCTTTTAGATAAATTAATATTAAAAATAAACTTTAACTACAATTTCATTTTATAATATTACTTAACCCTTTTTGGAAGAGATTGCCTTTAACTTGTATGATTTATTTCACCTTTCAATAACCTTTTGGTTTCTTGTGTTTAAAAAGTTGTGACTACCTTTGTCATTGTTTTTATTGTCAATTTAGATTTATCTTATTCAAACTCTTTTTAAAAATTCCTCTTATCAACACCTTTGATCCATTTTGGAAACTATTTGAATTAGTGACGACTATAATGGATATCTTCCTTTGTCTTGTAGCAACTACTCATAATTGCATGCCCTTTCAAATTATTTTAATCCTTTATAGACTAAATAAAATATTTAATATTTTTAAATATTTTAATCTCAAAACTAAATTCAATGAAGCACACTTGTAATCCTTGAATAAGATTACCAAATGATTATGAGGTTTCACTATAGGTTTAAACTTGAAGATGGGGCATCACAAAATTTTACCTAGGTCAAATCTTTGAATGCAATAAAATCTCTGCAGCTCTCAAATTTGGTCAATGTCAACTCTCTCCAACTTCTTGTTATAAAGTACACAATATTTCAAGTTGCATGCTAGTGTGTTGTATAGAAAGAAAAACTCTAATTCATTATGGCCACTGAGGAATCACTAAGCATGTTTAGAATCTAGCATGAAAGCTCCATTACAACTTGTATTATCACAAGAGCATGCCATCAACCTTTGATCAACACTCTAAGAATATTACATGACTTTAGATGCTATATTTTATCATTATTTTGTATTGCTAACTTGATAATAGGGTTTTACTAAAGGAGAACAATATTATCCTAACAAACTCCTAAATGGTGTTTATTGACACCACTCCTTTCTTGAATTAGGTTGTAGTAATTAAGGTAAACACATTCTACAGATAAACAAATAGTGAAGTTAAGATCCATGGATTGGGTTTAGATATAAAAGTTCTGCAAAGGTCAATTTCATAATCATAGAAGTGAGTTGAAGTGGTAGATAGTAAATTTCTTAGTCCTAAGGTGTTTGTTTTGTTGGAAACACTTGGCTATTGAGAGGCGGTTGAATCAATATCTTCAAAAACTTAAACCCTTCAACACAATGCAAACTTAATCTTCTAACTAGATAAAAAAACCTTAAATAGATCAACAACAATGAAAGATAAATCAATTCAATCTTCTAACAAGATCAACAACCATTAAACATACCAACAATAATGAAAGATAAAGCAAAGAACACAAACACAAGATAACACTAGATATACGTGGAAAAACAAAGGGAAAAACCATAGTGAGAAATCTCATAATATATGAAGCTCACTGCTTACAAAATTACAATTTGTTTTAAGGCTCACTGCCTAAGGACTTGTAGGCTAAGGAACACAACCTTAGGGAAATATACAAAGGACTTGCAAGTTGAGGCACACAACACCAAGGAAAGATACAAGGACCCGTTGAGATTCATTATCTAAGAGCAGGATACATGAAGACTTAGATTTACAATATATGTCAACAATACACTTTGCTAGCTAAGGCATTGAAGCTCATTTGATTTGTCTTCCACACACTCTCACACTACTTCTGCATTATTCTTATTTCACACATTTTGCATCTAGTTTGTTCTTTCATTTATATCCTCCACAACATTACAAAACAAAAATCAAGTCAACCATAATAGGAGATAAATAATGATTCCAACAAGTAAGCCAGAAAATATAAATGTGGTGAAGAGTGGTCCTATCTAGGAGATAGAGAGGACATCTTCCAATGTGATCCCAAACACCAAACACACTAGCACATAGCATCCCAATTTGTCAGCAAGGAAACATGTAACACTTTACTAGTCGGCCCAAAAACACATCTTCTAATTGAATTTACTTAATACGGTTCACAACAGGATAGGGAAAGACCTAAACACAACTTAAGACAACCTTAATTGTTGACGCAAACCCTCAAGCACATAACACACACAAGAGAACAAGCCCTTTCAACCATACATCCACAAGTTTCCCAAAAAAGCGACACCAAAGAGATCAACCATTAATGTGTAGACCATATAGAGACATTCCATGAACATCCAGTAACACTTCCATACACTTCTTTCTCACTGTCATGCCAAAGATAGCTAACACACACCAAACATAAACAAAACACTTCATCCAAGAAGCCAAAAGACACAATCATGAGATAAAACATGTACAACCCAACTTGCAATAAACTTCATCACTTGAAAGTTGAACTAAGACACTATAAAAACACTAAAAGCACGTTCACCAAGTTGTACGAATAAAAATAACAATGCGGAGAAATGTAGAGCATTTTTCAGACAAATTCCGAAAGGCAATCAAATTGCCAACCCATTGTAATCACTAGAGACTTCCTCAACAACACTAGTGACCTGAAATGATAAGAGTGCAACGCCCACATAACATAGACATATAATCCCAAATCTTCAAAAGTGGAGGAATGCAGAAAATTTTCCCAAATATTCTTCAAAAAAACTTCCTGCAATAGAAACCTTCACCAACATCCAGAGAATAAAACCTCCTTGTAGCAACATATACTTCCTCAGGAACAACAAGAGAGAGCATAAAACATACTAGAGACCATCAACAACATCTCTACAACATCAACATTGCTTCTAATCCTCGTCTTAATATTTATGATCCTCATCTTCACACTTCTAATCCTCATCTTAACATACTCAATACTACTTTGATTTACATCAAACAAGGCATGACATCCAACAATGGACATCAACAACATCACTATTAGTACACCATCAATATGTAAGCATTAATGACAACCCAAACTAAGTGTTCCCAAATTGAGTGTTGACATCAATGACAACCTTAGGCAACATCTATGCAACATGTTTAGCAAGTCTTGAATTTGTGGTATATTGTTATTTTAGTTGGCAAAACTTAGTATAACAAGATCTTTATGGAAATTAGAGCTTTAAAGTGCCATTATTTTTCTTTATTTAAGTTCTAGTACTTATTTTTGTAGCATAGTTAACCCCAATTCTTTATCCTAGATCAAATTGTTGCTCATTATGATTTAATTATTTTAATCTAAAATATTTATGTGAGGTGTGTTATTTTCCATCATGTTAATACTTTGAGCTACTTCTATTCTAACTCACCTTTGCTACACAAATATCATGATATGTTATACTATACAAATTATGGAAGTCTTCCAACCAATATAAAATAAAAATATATACCCTCAACTCTTCAACAACTCTTTCAATCATTATAAATATATTACAATCATAAGCTTTCTTGAAGGTTGCAACTTTTTTTATATTTGATTAATTCAAGCTTAGCTCAAAACATATACACCAATCAACAATGTCTATCCAACATTTATAATATACATTTGACTTTATTTATTAATTAGTTGAGATTGAAATATAGACAAAAGATATAGTGAAATATATTTGATTTTGAAGAAACTGAAATATAGACAAAAGATATAGTGAAATATATTTGATTTTGATATATAGTAAAATGTATTTGATTTTGAATTTCAATTAAATAATAAATATGATCAAACGAACATGTGGAATCCAAGATAAACAAATATATACAAGAATTACACAAAATAATAACTAGAAACATTAATCCATAACCACAAATGAAAAAAAATTATTAAAAAACCAACCTAAAAAACCAACCCACAACAACCACCGGAAAAACCAACCAAACAATACACAAGCCTTACGCAACTCTTGAAGATTATTCTAAAGTTTAATATTCTATGAGACTTAAACAAATCAGAGAAAAACACGAACTCTTCACTTAATAGAAACGTTGACTCTAAACCCACATTGGGGTTACGAGTGCATGGTAGAACCGAACTATAGTTAATACCTTTTCCAAAATAACCAAAATTAAAATTAACGTAAAAATAATCCTCAGCTCGAAGCCCGTAATGACGAAAATTAACAAACTAGGTAACCCCTGGGCAGTGGGGGCACTTGAAGTTAGCGCCTGCACAGCACGTGGCCGCACGTCTTGGTGGCGGGTCCCACATACACACAGCATTGGTCCTTTAGTTATATGACACGTAGTCATGGGTCCCACACACATCCACCAAGAGATTACGCCGTACTGCCACTCTACGGGATTGTTGCCCCCATACGCATCATCATTTTACATGATGGCACGCACTCACACATTTAATGCCCCTATCAAAAATAATTACGTTGCCCTAAAGTTAACAACAGAGAAAAAAATAAAAATAAAAAAGTCCAATGCTAAAGTCTAAAGCTGCCCCACTTGACATGCATCACACTTTCTTTATCCAGAGAGAGGAGAGAGAAACCGTTAGAAAGAGAATCGAGTAAGAAGAGAGAGAAGAGCAGACATTCGATTTGTAGACGAGTAAATATCCGGTGTTCTTTTCTGCCTCAAAACGACGAATAATTCCTGCAAATCCCTGCGGACGATCTATGAAAATTGACGGGAATTGTCTTAAGGATGTTTCTGGATTAGTAATTTTGATAGGGATTTATGTCGTGGATTTACTCTTTCTGCCATAATTTGAGCAGTTTTGCCTGCAAATTCAAGGTAATTCGTGTGTCAAATTTAATCCATCGGCTGTAGAATTTCTGGAACTCTCAATTTATCTGTCAGAGCAGTTGCAATTCTTGTCCAGGAGGGAGGCTCAAGAAGCCTCTAGAATGAAAATCCTGGAAATAAAGCCAGATGGATAAATTAGTGAGGCTTTCATGGAGCTTCTAGGGTTCTGAGTAGGCGGATTTAAAAGTTTTGAGATAATTTGGTCATAATGGGTGGAGTTACGTCTACCGTGGCTGCGAAATTCGCCTTCTTTCCGCCAAATCCACCCACGTATAAGATAACCGTGGACGATGATAGCGGAGCGTTATCTATGACGAATGTGCCGCAGAAGGAGAATGTGGATGTAATGAAGCTGCCGACGAGGAGAGGGCAAGAAATAGTGGCGATTTACGTGCGGAATCGGGTTGCAAAGATGACTTTATTGTATTCTCATGGCAATGCAGCAGATTTGGGGCAGATGTACGAGCTTTTCACCGAGCTAAGTCTTCATCTTCGCGTTAATTTGATGGGGTCTGTACTCAAAACCCTAAACTATGATTGAATTTTAATTAGATAGTCTACCTTTATTTCTTTGCAAGGAAGTGATGCAAAGTTTCCTCTTGTCTTTTTATATTTTTGGGCAATGCCATGTAAAGTTTTTGCAAAGTTATAGTTTATCCGATATCAGCGGTTATGTGTTGAAATATTTGATACTTCTGCCTCTTTTCACGGTATTATTGAGTTAAATGGTCGCTATTTGCAATATTTTCACAATTTTTTCTAAAATTAGATTCCCCATAAAATGCTAATAAAATTAGCAATTTGATATTTTCACAATTTTTAAAAAATTAAAATCCCCATAAAATGTTAATAAAATTAGCAATTTGCCCGACATAAAAACGTTTGAAATGGAAGTAGGCTACAAACGTTAGCCATCAATGCGAACACATTGTTCTCAATTATAAAATAGAATATAGAATAGAAGAATTTTAATTTCTACGAGGCCAAAGATAGCCTATGGGACAGCAGACCTTGCCACTCTAGCTTTCTGACTTGCTGATCAATTGTTAAAAAGCTTGACGATGAGCTCCCCTGCTGGAAAGCTTTATGTGTCTTTAAAGCTCATTCTTTTGTACAGCTCTTTCAAAACAATATCTCTTATTTTTTGAAATGGAAATAATCTCCAAATGTCCTAATTGTCATCAATGAGAGTTTTTCTGCTAAGTTATGTATTTTTTTCGTAAGACAATTGATGTGTTTTTGAAATGGATATAGTCTCCAAATATCGGAATTGGCATTAATTTGAAAGTTTTTATGCCACATCCTAAGACCATTGATTTTTTATTTCCCTCAATTATTTTAGCTATGTAAAAATCTTGCATATTTGATACCAAGGACCTCTTGCTATGGATGTATTTACTGTGTTGTGGTTGAGATGGTAGGGTTTATGTTCTAGAGATGTATCTCTTCTTACCTGATTATGTCGGTAGTGATTGAGCGTTATAGACAAAGTAGCAAAACTATTTCATGGGTTTGACTCGGCAAACCAAAAACATAATTAAATTGCAATATTTGTGATTTTTTAGCAATTTTCTTGTGCCTTGGGATTTGTGCCCAAGTATGCAGAAAAGTTGGTGATCTGTTTTAGATTGGACTACCTACCAGTCTAAGCCACAATAAATTGTGTTTTATATTTTTTTCCAGATATTTGTTCTATGATTAGCAGAAGGACCAAACATTTTGCTCTCTGACTTAAATTAAGTTCCTATACTTTTCTGAAATGACATCACAATGTATTTGATACTTTTATAAGTTTATTGAATTAGTGAATGTGTTGAGAAAAATGGATAATCAACCTTTTTGGACTTCATGCAGTTTTTTTACAACTCAAGATCATATACCAAGTTTTTTGGACAATTGGTGAAATTCAACTTATCTTAATAAAGATGTGAATTCATCTTTACTATTGAGATAGTGTGATGTTAAATTCATATATATCATTTGATGCCGAATGTTCTGTAATTTACCTTCCACTGCCAAATAATTATGTACAAGATCGCATCGAACAGTTCAATGGTCAAATGATCACATCCAAAGAAGATAATGGTGATGCAACTCCATTGAGGTTGTCGTCAAATAGAAGACAAATATCCTCAATTGCGTCTTCCAAATTTGTAATGCGAGACTCTACAAGCAAGGATGATATGTTTGGTAGAAATGTGTCCCAATGTGGTGGATTTGGAAAACTGAGATCAATATCCCACTGCAATGAATTAATGGAAGCCATGGATGAATCAACATTGGGTTCAGATGTAATGGAATTTATCCATAGTTGCACGAAGACGCGTTTCCGACCCCGAGGACGCATCTCGGATACCCATACCCATTTCCGCGTATCGGAAACTCGTTGAAGACGTCTCCTCAAATTTTCATTTAGAAAAACAAACATAAAAACCCTACATCTCGGCAAGTTTCCATATGAAAAGAAAAAAAATGAATCAAAATTTCTAAATTTCAATGTGTAATATCAAATATGTAGTATGAACTCTTTGACTCTTTGATATTTGTGTGTTTACACTTTAAATTTAATGTTAAACTTTACCAATGTTCTTGTTTTGAAAGTTCAATGTCATGATATTTTCAGTTTTAATGTAGCAAATTTATAAATTATTAAATTATATAAAAAAAAACAAAATGGCGTCTCCAAGTACCCCCGTCTCCTATTTTAAAAAATAGACGTACTGGTACTGGTACCAGTCTCCCGTACCAGTCTCCTGGCAACTATTAATTTATCTAATGGAATTTCTATTCCTAAAAAAATTAAAAAAAATCCCAGACCCTAGTAAAATTTGTGGAAAGAAAAATAGTAAATTGATGGGAGTGTTTATAGACTTTGTGAAGAAATTTAAAACTCATGATACCCACAAATTGAGCCCTAGCCACGACTATAATTCTTGACCTCTATTTGCAGCCATCGGAAATTACTATGCTAGTGCCCTAGCCTAGGATGAACAACAAAAGATCTAAAACTTTATGCCTTAATCATGGCACTCGTGAAGCTCTCTAAAAATCGTGATTATATATTTTTAAACTGAAATATCCCACATAAGATATTGACCTAAAATCTGATTTTCAAACTCAGAAATTCTGCCCTAATTTCTGCTCAAACCCTTACTTCTGACATAAAAATTTCTGATTTCAAACAAGGAAGAACAACCAACGCATATCTTTCCAAAATGCCTCAAATGACATAGCAAATATATCTATCTTCAAATATGAATATAACCAGCAATATGAAACACCAATATGACCATCCAAACATGTAAAAACTGATTATCAGTTTGTCCAATCTGCTGTTACAAAATCAGACCTAATGTCTATGTAATTTCACCACAAAATGGGCTCCAAATATGCCCAGAAATATTACAGAAGTTTGCTGCTATGAATAAACCCTACTTACAAGCCAAAATATGCATGAAATGCTGATCCATACTAACCCTAGCTGGGCGAACTACTCCAGCTATCACAATATGCAAAGATGAATGCAATTGATTGGTGAAAATGCCTCCGAAACCTTACCACAATGGTGTGCTGGCCTGCTGGTCTGTAGGTAAGGGTTTGTAACCCTTGAAGTTTGCCAAAATCCTCCGAACATGCCAAAATCACCTCTCCAAATCAAGGCGCACCCCTTGCAACTTGGGTGCTCCACTCTAAGGTGAAACCCTAGGCAATAATATCACCAAATCTGCCCTCTACAAGTTGCCTAATCTGATCTGAATATCTGAGTATAAATTCCTTAATAAAATGCCATTGAAGCACAAATAGACCTCTGTCATGAAGCCCTCCAATGATGAGCTAGGTTTTCATCCAACTCACCCACAATTCACAAGGGTTTTTGTCCTTGGAATAACTACAATAAATTGTTGATCAAAATTGAAGAATAATGCACGATGATATCAAAACCTCCATAATGACCTTGTATATATAACAATCACTCCTTATTACTCCAAATTAGCTGGCCCAATTTGGGCGCCAACTTCTTCCTTTTAAATTTGCTTTTTATTTTATTTTTTATTCCCCCACTTGGGCACCAAACTCATAATTCAAAGATATTATTTTTATTTTATTTTTCTCCTTATAACTCCCAAAAAGGGGTTGGCAAGCCCCAAATAAAATTATAAATTTATTTTAGGCACCAAAATTTGATTTTAAATATTATTTTGACTTCCTGCCTTGGGCGCCAAAAATCAAAATAATAAAATATTTCTTTTCACTTATTTTTTGCCCCCCCTCAAAACCCCAAATGGGTCGCTCCTCATCAAGGAAAATAATTAAATAATTTTTTGATCCATCCATAAAAGGGGACATTACATAAATCCTTGCATGATGCTAAAAATAACACATTTCATGTCCCCTAATTTCTTGACAAAAATTTGAAAAACACGATGCGTTTTTGCTGGTGCAATCTGTAATGTTGATGTTGGCCTAAAAAGGACCTATGAGCTGCTTTTGCAGCCCATGGTTCTAGACTTTTTGGTTGTGATTTTGAGTATCTAAAATGCATGTGAATTTTTAGATGAAAAACCTATTGATTTTTGCCCATTTTTAGTTTGTAATTTTGAATTTTGCCTGACTATGATTCAGCTAAAACATTTCAACTCAGATTTTTCCTAGGTATGCCTTACAACCTTTCTCTTCCTAACCTTTTTGAAATTTGGCCAATGATTTCAACCTGCCTTTGATACCATATTGCAAATAATAGAACACAATATTATTTTGTTAGATATTGGAATGACTATTACAATAAGGCTCATCCCCTTACATAGAGTTTGGAAGATATAATTGGCAAACATAAATGTGACACTTGTCTTGCATTCTAAAAGCTAAATTTAGGGGTAGAGCTAGGTGTTATATATTTTTAAAACTGTTTTGTTTATTTAAATGACTTTTTGTTTTTGTTTAGTGTGGGGATTTCCAGCATCCCCGAGATAGTTATGTGATATCTAGGCATTACTCCCAGTCCCAAGGATGTCAGGGAGTTCCACTAATGCCCCCTGCAGAGGGGGATGCCATCAGGGTGCCCCTGATATGATGTCCCATGCAAGTGGCAGTGGGAGAGTGATGGGGGAATGGTTTATATCCATCCTCAATTTTTGGGTGGCAGGGAGCGGAGAGGAGGAGGTTGAGGTTTCCGGGGTTAACACATGCCCATAGAACACTAGAATACATACATACATACATATATATGTGTTCATGCCTTTTATGGCCTTGGTAAGGGAAAAATGTTTATTGGGTATTCAAGGTGTGACTACAGGGCATTTATCATTTGCAGATCTACAATGATTCATTCTAGAACTAGTTTGTTACCTGTGTTATACAGATAGCCTGCCAGTGCATATCCCCTGCTTGAGAATTTCTCTGAAGCAGAGATTTGATCTTGGGCATCATAATAAGTTGGGGTAAATGTTTAATCCCTGAGCCTCACCAGTCGGAAATTAAATTAAAATTTCATATTCAACATACGTTTAATTGTCAGACCAAACCAGGGAGTATAGGGTCTTTATACGATGCACTAAATATCATTTCTTTTGAAATATATTAATTTTTTAAATTAATGGAAGTGTCACTATCAACGTATTGATACTATGTTACTGGTCAGAAGTGATTAAGTTATGATCATTTATCCCTCTTCTAACATGTGTGTTAGAGTACGTATCTGTGTACTACAGAAATGTGAGATATCTGTGTACTACAGAAATGTGAGACTTAATTGGTATCTTATTCCCTATTCTTTACCATTCCGATTTCAACTTTGATTAATATTTGAGAGAGTTTTGATTAATATATCTTCAGTTTAGGGGTTAACATTAACTTCTAGTTCTTTATGGATATAAATATTTGGTCATATCCTCAGAAATTGAGTTTCTGTAATTTGCCTAGCAACAGACTAAGAATAGGATGGAAACATAGAATTCTGGGCATTTGAGGGGAAAATTAGGAAAAGAGTGTACTGTGTCATGTGTACAAAATACAAATGCTTTGACTTAAACTTTATTCTACAGGATGGATTTCCACTAAATGTCACATATATTTCAACTTCCTTTGTTGACAGGTAAATTTGAAGATATGGAATCTGGAGATACAAAAAATGGAATCTTCAATAACACTCTTCTTTTTGTGTGTTACTTTCTGTATATTTACTGCAAAATCACTTTGGTTCTAAAGTATTCTGTATTTGCCACTGAGTTCAGTTAGTCTTTATCTGTTTGGGTTGTAGTAGCTGTTATAGTGTGTGATGGTCATGTCTTGTGTCCAGTCATCTTTTTCTCTTGGTGCAAATATGCAAAGAAAAAAGTGAATTGACAATGGCATGTTTGTCCTTTCATGGTATTCCATTTAGAATGAACTAGTTGTGGTTTCATTTTCCTATTGAAATTAAGCTGTTATAAGTTTTCATGCGCACAAAAGAGCCAAAACAGATTAACTATGTTACTATACTATATGTCTACATGCTATTCAATTTGTGATTATAAAACATTTTTTTTATTACTAAATACCATTCTTGGTAAACCCTGTAATGGCGCAAACCCTTTGTGTGGCCTGAGTTAATCTCGAATGCATTTTTTGGTTTTTAAATCTCCTTTATCTTCTTCAATGTTCTGAAGGTGTTAATCACATTCTTGAGCTTCTATAATCTGTGATGCTTCTCCACTTTCAAAAATTTAATCATAAATAGTTATCTAGTTTCACATCAGCCCACTAATTTAAAATTAGCTATTCATTTGGCCAGTTTTTGCCAGTCTGAACATTCTCATACTCTTTGATTTTGAAGTACTCTTACATATCTAATGGTTTATACAGCAGTTGTGTTTTAGTTGTGTGAATCTTGGCTTCATTCTTTCACCAACTGGCACAGAAAATATCATGGACTCTATTGTACATAGTGACATGTATGCTAGGTTATTTATATCTCAAGTTAGCTGTAAGCCCTGGAAAGCAAGCAGAAGTACGGATTATTTGTGTTTGTTTATGTAGAATTGCTTGAAATGCTCTCCTTGTCCTCAAGCCTTTCAAGGACAGATGATTTTGTCCACCTGCACATGTTTGTTGAAATATCTGAATGCATTCTTCTACTAACTTACCCAGAAAATATTATAGAATACAGAACATTTGTATTTGTTTGTCTGGAATTGGTTGAAATGCACTTCTCATTCTCCAGCCTTTCTAGGACAAATGATTTTGACCCCCTAAATACTGGTTAATTGAGATAATCAACAACTAAGTTATGTTTTTAAAAGTTTTCCTTCATCATATTTTTTGAATATTTTAGCTAATATATAGGTACTAAATAGTTCTTGTGTTTGAGAGACAAGCTTTTGACCATATGCAGGTACTGGACGCTTGGTTTTGCAGGTATGACTATTCTGGTTATGGACAATCCACTGGAAAGGTGCGACATTTGTAATAAAAACGTGGATGTTTTGCCTGTACAATCTCATTTTGAGTTTGGTTGATGGTGAATATATAAGCATTTAGTCTATAGTTACAAACTTTTAAGCATGTTCTTTGACTGAGAATGACCCACTTTCTTCATGTATATTAAATATAACTATAAGCTTGATTATTGTTTGCCCCTTGAACAGCCCAGTGAATGCAATACTTATGCAGACATTGAAGCTGCATATAAATGCCTGGAAGAGAAATATGGAGTAAGGGAGGAGGATGTTATCCTGTATGGTCAGTCTTTAGGAAGTGGTCCAACTGTGGATTTGGCAGCACGGCTTTCTCAACTGAGAGCTGTAGTTTTGCACAGTCCAATAATGTCAGGTTTACGTGTGATGTACCCTGTCAAGCGTACCTATTGGTTTGATATTTACAAGGTACCACATAAATATGATTTGTTTCCAGGAATACACATTAACAGATACCTTCTGGAACTGGAAGTAATCCTATAGTTGTTTGCTATTTTTTGTGCAGAATATTGACAAAATTGGTTCGGTGAACTGCCCTGTACTTATCATGCATGTAAGTATCTCTTTGTTATTTTTAAGATGCTTTAATCATACATATGTTGAGTACAAATTTAGCTGGCAACTTTAATCTACAATATATATATTAATTAATTAATTATAGTATATATATATGTATGTACTATAATTATTAATTAGTATATATATATATATATATATAGTGCACACACATGCGCATATATATAGTATGCTAATGTAGTGTTAGGCACTACATTAATATGCTGCTTTTCTACTCTCGTCTACAGGTTTTTGGCTCTATATTTTCAAGTTGATTAAGGATTTTTATCAGTATTTACTGTTAGATCTTGTATGCTTTTGGATTTGATGGAAAATGGTTTATGCAGTCAAATCCAGAAGCATACAGGATCTAATACTATGGACTGTGGAAATTTAATGTCTTTAATAGTATTTACTGTTCTCTTCAAAGTTCAAACACAAAGTTTACTTGAGAAAGGTACATAACCTTAAGAGAAGTCAGAATCTCTTCGTAGAGGCATATTTTATTTTTCTAATTCCAAGATCTCTTTGGTTCTGTGTTGTCCAGACATGGTTAGCTCATCTGCTTTTTTATTTAATTATCTGAGTATGTTTCAGCATCCAGAACTTGAAAAAATGAGGTGGCCTCAAATTCCTTTAAGGTTATCTTTAAGAACTAGTCAATATAGCACTCACTACCCTTTTGTACCTGCCATGACTAGCAAAGAATCCCTCCAGATGGTAATTTTCTTGCAGCAATTATTCTGATAATTTGAGTTTTCTCACAATGGCTTAGCATCAATAGTTTGTTTATGTGCTACCCTAAACCCTCAGAAAATTCCACCTTCTAAACTTGATGATAAGGACCCCTCTTGCCCCAGTTAGACCTAGTTTCAGAATGGATTAGCTTTTGAAAATTTAATAGACTTTCTAATTTGATTTCCTGTATATATGATATTCGTCTTTCTGAGAGTAACTTAGTAATATATTCAATTGAGTTCTTTGGAGATGACATTTTAGTTTGTTCTTGATGTCTTTACAATATGAATTTGTCCTTATGCTGGGAAACAATATGCATGCAAATTAAAAGGATAAAATAGGTCCCTTAATGTCCCTTTTTCTTCTCCACATGAGGACGATAAGCAGGTGGAGAATTCTACCAATTTCAAGCAAAGATTAAAAGGTAAATTTACCATAATGCCCCTTTTCATGATACTATCACTAGTTAGAACTACTCTATTGAGAAATGACTAAACAAATGTTTTATACTTTGGAGTAACCAGTGTGGCTCACAGGTCCTTATAGATGTTGCGGATTTTCATTGTTTCTTGGTTGTTGCTTCTAAGCTATTCATAAATTATTGTCACATGAACATCCACCAATTTAATATCATTTTCCAAGAATCCTATATAGCTATTTTGGAAAGTACCTAAAGTGTACCACTCTGGACGCTCTAAAATATGACCCGCTTTGAACGGGACGTCCTTGGGATCTGGGACGGTACTTACGCCCCCAAGCCCCGGCCACCGCCACCAAAGGCCACGTGAGACGTGGGAGATCGCGAGACGCCCTGAGCCTCCAAGTTCCAAGTCTCCTTCTAAGAGTTTCCCTCGAGACTAGGAGACGCCAGGAGTTCTCGAGACTAGAGACCAGAGTTTTTCATTAGGGAGACGCCCAGGAGTTTCCTGGGAGACTAGGAGATGTGTTCCATGAAGGTTTGTCTGGCTTTGATGGTCTTAATTTGGGTTTTATTGTTAATGCAAAATGATGTACACCATGAAGGTTTGTGTGGTTTGGAGGTCTTAATTTGCTTATGATGGGCTCCACTGACTCGGCCTCAGGATCATGGCTGTGGAGGCTGCCACTCTGTATACTAGATCTCAGGAGGGCCAGCCTCGGGACTCGAGGGGCTACCGCCTCTATCACTCTCAGAAGGGCGCGCCCCTTGATCTTAATGGGCGTCAGCCTAGCCTCAGAGAAGGGCTTTGCCCCTTGATCTCACGGGGCCTTGATTCCCCACCGGGGCTCGGCCCCTTGGATCCCCACCTTAAGGGTGCTAACCTCAAACTCCATTAGGGCATTTCACCTACAAACCCCATTGAATTCATTTGATTTTCTAGGTACTTCCACTAGTTACCTTCAATTTCCATGTAAAACAATTTCATTCACAAATTTTATTTAGCAATTAGCATTCAAGATATCTTCAGATTTAGATTTAGTATTTCAAATTTTATGTTATAATTTTAATAATTAGTAATTTATAATTTCCTATAGTTTCATTTTAAGAAATGTAATTTTATATTGTTATATCATATACATCCTTTCAAAACTAGTTTTTCAAGTACTATAAGTATATTTATAACTATATCAGCACCACTGGGCCTCTACTCACCCCACAGTCTCCACCTCACTGGCCCCAAACTTAGGCCTCTTTGTCCCCCGCTCAAACGCCAAGCCTCTGTCTCCTCTGCTTCCTCAGTCTCTAAAGTCTTCGTGGAACACTAAATTTACAAAAAATTTGTGAGAAGGCTTAAAAGGCTACACACTAAGCTTTGTCAATCCAGAATCAGGCTTGGTGTGAAAGTCTCTAGGTTGATTTGTTAACATCTTCCTTGCTCGGACTAAAATTCCTTAGAGATGCTTGTGTGGTTTGTGGGTGCATTGCCTTGTAATTATTGCCAATGTGAATGTCATTCTAAAAAAATTAATATAATGAACTTCAATACAATATAGTGGCTTGTCCCTGTTGAGGAATTAGTTCAACCTAATAATTACCTATCTATCTTTCCAAAAGGATTTCCCTGAAGATTGATTCCTGTTGGACTATTCAAGATTATAGTCATTCTAGAGATTTTTTGTGTTGCTCATTTTTATGCGTCTTGCATTTTTTAAGAGCCTGTAGAAAAGAATACGGATACTTTGAATAACTCTCAAATGTGTCAAAGATTCTTAAGTTTTAAATGTTAGGGTCAAAATTTGTTTTGATCCATTTTGCATTTTCAAAAGCATCAATATCAGCATCCCTGTTTGACTGTTATTTTTCTACATTTTTTAATCCCATAAAGATGTTTTCCTGGAGCTTTCTTCCCACGTGATAGGATTCATTTTAATGAGTGTCCTATAATATACTCCTGGAAGTAGTAGACCACTGTGATTTGACTTCTTTGCTCAACATGGACTCAAACTTTTTGGCTAGGCCTTACTAATTAAGAAAGGATACCTATGCATAGTTTGTCTTCTTCAACAGATTTTTTCATATTAATTGAAGATGGTAAGTGATTTTTTTCATGTTGCCTTTTCTACCTCGCTCTAAATTTGCAAATATGATAATCAGTTTGGTTCACTGTAAATTTTGGAGCTGTTGAGACTTGAGAGAACATTAGAGGCACCACATATACATTCCACATAGGTTCGATGTAAACAGTCTTTCTTGCTGGATTCAGAGTTTTATTTTTCCAATATTCTATTGCTCATTTAGTATTTCAGGAATTTTAAAAATTAGAGCAGGCCTCCTTGTAAGATTTGGCCAACTATTTCTCCAGTCTTTTGCTAGTTTAATTTTGTTACTAGGAAACAGCAAGTAGATGGACTTACAATTTTGGCTTTTAGTGTAAAGCTCAAATACCTGAAAGGTGCTTTCTAATTCCCTTTTCAAAATTTTAGGATTCTAAATATTCTATTTTGGAGAAAAGAATAGGAATTAAAACAGGAAGATCGTGCATGTTCTGTCATCTATCTGATTCAATAAGTTTGTATAAAGTTGAGAGAATCTCTTGTTGCTACTTAGCAAATTCACAAGTATAAAGAAGTGAGAATTGCAAACACAGTGCAGATAATTTCTTTAACACCATTGTTTATCTTTGACTTATTAAAATTCATTGGCTGGATGATTAGCATTTGTATTAATGGTCTATGATGTTGGGAAAATCATATTAATTGGTTTTTTCACATGCTTTGGGGATGAAGCATGCTGAGGGCAGTGGATTAAGTTAGATAGGGCAATTAGCTGATTGGATGCATGTAATCTGTGGATTAAGAATCATCTCCACTCCTGATGCATTTGGTTTAGAGGTTTATATTGGTGACTCTCATCATTCTATAGGGTAATTTGGTGGGTTCAACTTTCATATTGGGAGATATTTGGTAAACCCAATCTTAAGGAGTATTGTATGTTTTAAGTTTTTAACATCTCAAAATAAGTCTTCATCTAGGTCATAGGAGTTAGTTGATGGGGAAAAAACATTACATTGTGGAATTGAATGAGGTAAAGCAGATTTTGAATTCATGAAAATACTGGAGAGAACCCGGAAAATCTGTTGTACCTGGAAAATTCTGGCAAAGATATTGCACTGCAGGAAGCTTAAGATGGTTTGCAACTGGACATGGATAGGTTTTAAACTTTGAGACATAGGCAGGGTAAATTCCTTAGTTTAGGATGGTTCACAACTGGACATGGATAGATTTTTAACTTTTGAGACCTAGGCAGGGAAATCCCTTCCTAGGAAAGCATGAAGATTTTTTCATGGAATGTTAGGGACATTTAGGCTTAAATGCCCCTAACAAAAGGTGACTGGTCAAACATCACTTGGACAAAAGCAAGGCAGAGGTAATATTATTGCAAGAAACAAAACTTTCTTAGGCAGAGGCTTTCTCCCTTGCCACAAGATGGCAAATAAGGAAAGGGGAATTTGTGGCCACTGAAAGTGCTTCTTGGGGTTTGGGGATTATATGGTTCCCCGTAGCAGTTAGTGTGATGACAGATCAGGGAAGATACTACTGTGCGGGGTCTCAAGCTTTTTCTCAAATCTTTTTTTTTAACATTTCAATATCTATGGCTCCATTGGACATTTGGCAAAGAAAGAGGTCTGGAATTAGCTAAGTTTCTTGTTATCCTCCATGAATAATAAATTGATTATTTTGGGGACAATTTGCTTGCAATTCTTTCCTCTAAAGACAAGTGAGGTGGAGTGTCAAGAGCAACGCAGTCACAACTTGATTTTGACTAATTTAGTATCCTTACATAATCTGATTGACTTGGTTTCTAAAGTGGCAGCTTCACCCAACAAATAAGAGTGGGTTTCAGCAACACTTCTGAATGTTTAGACTGCTTTATTTCCTCTCCTTCTTAGCTATCCAAAAACTGGATCCTCAAAAGCAATATTCTGCCATTATTGGGCTCTGATCATTTTCCAATTTCTCACCATTGATGGAGATTACCCTCCAGCAAACTGTCCCTTCAAATTAAAAAATATGTGGTTTTGGGATCCCTTCTTCCTGAAATTTGTTGATGAATCAATCAAAGCCCCTTTGATGAAAGGTACCAAAATGTTCACTTAGTTTTAAAATAATAGGTCAAAGCCCCTTTAATGAAAGGTGCCAAAATGTTCACTTTGGTTTTAAAAAATGGATCAAAGTCCCTTTGATGAAAGGTACCAAAATGTTCACCTTGGTTAAAAAAATTGCACACTTGAAAGGAAGGATACAAACTGTGAACAGGATACATTTAAAAGATGTATTTGCAAAAAAGGCTCAGATTGAATCTAATTTATCTAGCCTGAATGCAGAAATATTAGAAAAATGCATGGATTGGTATTCCTACTCATTAGAGAAAACTTGCTTGCAGAACTTGTTGAAATCCATCAAAGAGAACAAGAATATTAGAGAGAAGTCTAGGAAAATCTGGCTCAAAGCAGGTGGCAGAAACACAGTTTTCCTTCCCCCACTCCACCCAGCATAGAAGGAATGCCCACAAGATATCTTTGATTTCTTTGTTTGAAGGCTTATTGCTCACAGATCCAGCTGCCATCTGAACCAAAGAACTCTTCTTTTTTGAAAAAATTTATTGGGGTCTAGAGATATGCTTCTGCCCTTGCAAACCAAAACAGCCTTCTCCTAATATTCACTATTTAGTTTCAGAGATGCAAAACAAAGCCTTGATGGCCCCTCATTTCAGAAGTAAAATTGGCTCTTTCCCAAATGTTGCTGGATTAAAGTGCTTGGCCTGCATGGATTTCCCGCTTCTTTCTTCCAAAAATATTGGCAAATAATGAAAAAAGACATTTTGGCAGCATTGGAGGAATCCCAAATGCCCCAAAATGGTTTTAAGGACATGAATTGCGCTTTCATTGCCATCATTCCAAAAAAAACATCTCCAACTTTTAGTGACTTCTGTCCTTTCTCTCACTATATAGAATTCTGTCCAAAGCCATAGCAAATTGTCTTAAGGTGCTGCTACCAAGTCTTATTTCAGATGAGTGAGGTGTATTCATACCAGAAAGATCTATAGAAAAAGGCATTATTATTACCGACAAAGCCATCCACTCTATTATATACAACAAATCTAAGAGCACGTTACTCAATTTGGGCATTAGCAAAGCATATGACCAAGTAAATTGGCTCGATTTGCTTTTGGCTTTGGAGCATCTTGGCTTTTGTAAGAAATGGAAATCATGGATTTTTAATTGCATTGCTTCAAGATATTCAATATTGGCTAATAGAATCCCATTTGGTTTTTGAGGCAACGTGTGGCTTGCATCAAGGTGATATTGTTTCACCTTTTCTTTTCATTTTGATGGCAAAGGCTTTGGGTCATTCCATTTATTAATCAATGATTCAATTACAAAGATGGGAGGGCATTTATATTGTTGATTGTCTACCTTATATTATGTACAAGCAATTTACTGATGTTACCATGTTTCTTGGGAAGGCTTCCAATATTGAAGCAAGGGTGATCGAGGGCATTCTCTCTACATACTCTAAATTCTCAAGTCAGTGTGTTAATGTGTCATGTCCCCGAATTGGAGGTATGGTGATTTAATTAAATTATTTAATTAAGTTGTCCAAATTATTGATAATTTATGAGGATAGCTTAATTGATGATTTAATTAAATCAAGAGATGTTATTAAATTAATTATTTATTAAGTTATTCCCATAAAATAAAATATCAAAAGGGATGACTTATTATTTAATTAATTTAATAATAAAAAGTGACTTAAGTGACTTAGTAATAAAATAATAAAATAATAAAGTCACTTAAGGAATATTTCTGGAATCTTCTAGAAGTCTCTTGGTGATGAGGTTGAAAAAGTATAAAAAGAGGCTTGGGCTATGCATTTGGACATCTTGAGTTGAATACACCTTTCTACTACACTGCTGAAGCTGAATGCTTAGCTTATTGTTTTCCAGTCTTCGTTTGTGAAAGACCAAACCTAGCTGGTTAAGTGCCAATTTCGGTTGTGCAACACCAACCCTAGTTGGATAGTGGAGGAAGATACTTCAGTCTTTCTCATTGTGCTAATTGCAATCATTTTTGGAAGAGTTTGGGAAGTTATTTGAAGTCTGCAATTTTGTTCCAGTCTGCAGATCAGCCATGAGAGAAATCACATTTTCATTCGTTGCTCTTCAATAAGGAGATATAATTTTGTGGGCACTTGAGGGATTGCTTCCTTTGGTTTTGGCAATCATTTTCATAACAAATTTGAGGAGTTTAGAGGCTGTATTTATTTTTCTAAAATATTGCCAGGCAAGCAGGGGCGACCCTCTTATGAAGGGGCGATTTTGGTTTAGAAAGGCTGTAAAAATTCCAATAAAATTCTCCAAGGGTCGTGTGGGGTCAAAGAGTATTGGTGCAGCATTCTTGAAGGCATTGACATCTTCAATAAAGGGAATCGAATCATTTTATGGTAGCTGCTACAGAATTTCCAGGTTCCACATTTTGTTGCATTGCATTTACAGTCATCTAGTCATATAGAGTTCATATCAAATGTAACCAGCATATCATAAATGTAATTTCAGTCATCTAGAAAGCAATAAATTTGCTTATGCAATGTAAATTCAGTCATAGCAATTAAGCATTGAGTTTCAGTCATTAGCATATAGTATTAGTGAGTTAAAGTCCATTATATAAGGTCTGATTGCAAGTCTTGAATAGCTTGTAATTCCTTTCATATCTTCTCAATACTAAGTTGGAGTGTTAAGGAGTTTACTTGCCAACTATTTGTCAAAATGTCTCTCATATATAGTTGCATTGTATTAAACTAGTTTGCATGCCAAATGTTTGTAGAAATGTTCCTTGGCTGTAGGTTTACTTTTTATATCAGATTCTCATGTTTATGCATTCGAAAGGTACAAAAACACATTGCACATCATCTTAGGACATTGCTAGATGCTTGGAAACATTTGGGAATCAATTGTATTGCATTTGTATTCATCAAAAGCATTTCAAATACAATCTGAAACTTATTATCAGCAAGTTGGGTGTTGCAAGCAAAGTGTTTGTCAAAATTCCAAGGGCAGAAAGTCAGTGTTCTTGGATCAGATTTGGCAAGGCACTTTACATAATGAAGGAAAATCTGAGATATAATTTTTTAACTCATCTCTGTTTCTGCAAGTTTGAATTGCAAACATCTGGGTTTCAAAATTGGCTCTTAGCAAAGTACATACTTGGGCAGTCCCTGTTTTGCTAGGGTGGGCACGACATCTCTTTGGAAAAAAATAATGAACTCTTTCTAGTCCAGGCTAAGCTTGTGGAAAGGCAAATGGTTGACACTGGCTGGGAGACTGCTTCTCACTAATTTGGTTTTAGCTGCATTGTTGATTTACATCATGCCCATATTCAAAGCTTGAGCTTCTACCATTTTAAAAATGGATCAATTCATGAGAAATGTTCTCTAGAGAGAGAGGGAAGGTAGAAAGAGAATTCCATTGGTACTTGGGAAAAGGTTTTCATGCTGAAACACTTTGGGGGGGCTCTGTTAAGAAGTTTAGAGATCTGGAACAGAAGCTTTAGGTACAAACTTGTTTGTAGTCTTTCATCCAATCCTCAGGCTAAATGGTGCAAGATTCTCCACAAAATGTATTTAGATTTTGATATTTCAAGTAGAATTTCATCCATTTGAAATCCATGCCGAGGCTCACATTTGTGGAATTTCCTGTTTTAGTGCAAACCTATCATTACAAATCACTTAACTTGGGAAATAAGAAATAGCAGAAAAATGGACTTTTGGTTGAACTGTTGGAATGGGCATAGGATTTTGATAAAAATTGCTGATTTCTTGGAGAATAAACACATTCTCACAATCCTTTAGGGCAACAAAGTCTGCAATTACGCTTGTTCTAAGGCACAAAATAGGATTGTCATTTATGAATGGAAAAGTCTAGTGCTCCTTTCCATCCATGATTTGCAACACTAGTCTCTTCTTTAGGAATTTGAGCAAATGAAAAACTATTTGTGAGGAAGATATAGATAAAATTAAATGGTCAATTTGTAGTTGGGAAAATATTTAGCCAAACTGAGGTATCAGGTAGCTTTTTTCACTGAAAATAAATTTAATTGACCTTCTGATTTAAGCTGGAATAAATGATGGGTACCAAATATAGAGGCCTTTGCATAGATAGCTTTGCACAAAAAAATTTATGTGAGGAAAGGTTGAAAAAATGGGGCTTGTGGGTCCTTCAAGATGCATCATGTGCCTACATGTTGAAGAAACATCTGACCAACTTCTTCATTGCCCTTTTGTTGTGAAATGCTGCTAATGGCTTTGTTCTTGGCTCAGTTGGCATAGAGATGCTCCATATTCTCTGCTAGAATGGTTAACATTTGGCCCTCTTGCATCATTCTTCCACTTCCGCTTCCTTTTGGGTATTTAGTCTATCCTTGGTGATATGGCATGTTTAGAAAGTGTGCATCAAGCAGATTTTCAAGGAAAAATTATCTCATTGGGAAGAGGTTGTGGTAGAGTTGGAGGTTGCAATTTGTGAAGTCATAATGAACAACATTAAGAATCAATCAATGAAGAAAAATCCCTTCTTCTCCTGGGACCAAAAAATTATTAAAGATTGGCTGCTCTTACGTTTTTCTTGGCAAGCTTGGACAATGGTGTAGAATTCTCTGTCATATGTTGTATACCTTCAAAATGTGTTATTGGGTTTCAGTGTGATTGACAATAGGATACCCTTTCTGAGTGAGGATGGCAATGAGTGTGAATTCCCAGGCATCTGTTTTTATTTTAAATGATTGCTGTGAATGTGGCAGAATGATAACTGGTTGAACAAACTTGACGCTTCAACTTTGGATGCATTTAGTGAAGGGTGAACTGTCATAGGCAGATTCAACCTTTTCACAATATCTGTAGAGATCTAGTTTTTCCCATGGACTTGCATCTATGAATGGAAGAGACACCTTTCTTCCTTTGGATTTTGAGGGTTGCATATGCATAGTGGCAATGTGTGTTTTAGCTAACAATGCTTATGTAACATGATATTCTTTTTTGGCTTGCCATTTACTCATGAATAGAGCACCATTTGTCAATTTCCCTTTCTATCTTCTTATTGAGAAGCAGTTCTTTGAAGGAGCCTTTCATGGATTTGGAATTAAGTCCTTGTTCTGTTGCTTACTGTCAAACTTTTTGCTGCCCGTGTCTATTTCTTGGATTGTGATTTAGTGCCTACAACATTTTCTCTCTTTTCTTGCCCTTTTTTTAAAATTCTTTTTTCAATCTTGACTGCCTATCCATAGGCATGCTCCAATGACCTACACACCAATAATTCTATTTCAATTTGGATGTCTTGTTACAAGCAGCAAAGGTATTTGAAGACTCTGCTTTCTGTGTGCAAACAAGACCAGGAAGGTATCAGTGCACTCTTCCATAGATTGATTTTTGTCCTTGGCACAATTGCTGTCATAATATTCTTCCCTGAGAGCTTCCATGAAACACTTCCAAGTGTTCATTGATTAGTTCTCAATTATATCAGCATCCGTAATAGGGTAACTGTAAAACTTTGCTTTGAGGGGATCCACAAAATCTTTACAAATTGATCCAAGTTAAGCCTAGGAGACACTTGGAGGACAATCTATAACCTATCTAGGTGAAATGAATCACCTAAATAATTTTATGAATTACAGAATGCACAATGGAACAGGTAAGACAAGATGCACAAAATCATAACACATTCAGAGAGTGTGATGTTAGTGAAAATGCTACTTCTATTTAGTGGCAGAATAGCGATAAATACGTGCGAATGAATTGAAAACAATGCTAGGAATGCAAATTCCCATGATCAGAAAAGGGATGAGACATCTTCCCTGATTTGCCTAGACTGTGTGGAGCATGAAAGCAGATGCATGGAGTACGAACATATAAAGAACCATTTGGAGTGCTGGATTGCCAAGTTGGACTGCATTGGCTATCATGTTGACTCCCCATACGTGGTGTGTAATGTCCGCAATGTAGAATTTTGAACTTGTTGTAATGCTGATACAAACAGAAGTAAATTGAAATCCTTTGAAATTACTGAGTGTATAAGAAAACCCAGATCAATTATTGCTGGTAATTTATATGACAGAAGTTTGCAACCTCGCCAGATGATATTTAATTCAGTGTCAAAGAAATACAATGCTGTTATACTGAACTGAGTCATAAACTTAAGAATTACAAACCAAAATGCACTCACCAACTAATGTTATAGACTATAGTCAATCTATATAACTCTGGGGATATCTACAACTTATATGGCTGCCGTTGTGCTGGTTACAGTCACAAACAGACCTGTACAAACCTCCAATTAATGTTCAGAACTGTCCCAGGTGTGGAGGATCGACAGCAGGTCCAAGTATGGACTGATCGCTGGTTTAGGAGGTTATCATATGTTGGATCAAACCCTGTTTGGAGCGATATGGTCCTGTGATCTGATTATATAATGTGTCTTAACTCCTGTGTGCAAGCTCTGAAATGGCGATTGATCCCCCTAGAATGAGGTGCAAGCTGAGTGTAGATCTGTTACCTAGCTGTGATCTCCCCCTTTAAGGCTGCAACTGGTCATAAACTGGTGTGGCAGGGTTTGTAGAAGTGTGGCAGTGTTTAGACTAATTTAATCAAACTTTGATTGCTTGGAAATTTGCCCAGTATACTTTCAAAATAGGTGTAATTCGCCAGTGCCCTCCAAAAGGATGCAACTGATCAATGAAAGTAGCTCGCTCCTCCAAAGATTTAATGATTAACAGCTCTAAAAATCAACAATTAATAATTTACTTGCAAATGCTTTATTGCCAATCCTGAAATCATGCACAACAAACTCTGATTCAGTCCACCGTGCAACCCCTGAAGTGGAATTGCCAATGAAAGAGGCATGGGTTTCTGTCCATATCTCGGGAGAAGAGGGCCAAAAGGGTTTTTGTCCTCCTAGATTGTAGAAATACAGCCAAGGTTTTCATTTTAGATTCAAAATTAAACACAAACTCAAAATGAAGAATGCCAAATGAAATTATGATGATGAAATGAAGCTAGGCGTCTCCTTGATAATAGCTTTCCAAATCAGTTTCTTGGATTTAAATTTCCCTCCAAATATTTAAAAATACTTTTCATTTATTTTTATTTTAAGATCTAAAAATACCTTTTATTTTACTTCAAATAATATTATTAAGTTGCCCCCAAAATTAGAAATTACTGGGCCCAACTTAAAATAATATTATTAATTATTCTAGTCCAAGGAAAGGGGACATGACATGGCATACAATCATAGTATTTATAGATGCAGGTCTACAGCTGATAGCCATGTCTATGTTGACATGTGTCCAACATGTGTGGTCGTGTGGCATGTGTGGATAGGATGTTGCTGAGTATCAAACTTGTATGGTATGGATTACATGTGGCACAGAGCACCACCATGTGCTGGAAGCTATAATGCCAATTGATAGAGTTGTATGGAGCCAATTCCTATGTTGCAGGGCTTGCCAGGTGTAATTCGCATATGGAAGTATAAGATGTGGATGTTGATATTCCATGTGTCACATGCATATGGTCCAATGCAAAGTCACATAGGTAGAGCATGATACTCAAAGAGGCTTGATGAAACTTACAGCATAATTGCAAAACTTGTGAATAACTTGCAAAACTCACAAGTTGAAACTGGCTGTGAGTTACTCGTGGAATAACTTATGGCTGAGTTATTCAAAAAAGCTTGCCATTGACTTGCCAATTGCTTGTCAATTACTACTAACTAGGTAAAAACTTGGCATCAATTTTATAACTCTATTTGTTTGAAAAAGGTTCCCATTCTGCTTATTTTGAGTGTGTTTTTTTGAGCTCTGCATTTAACTAGGGTCTTGTTGATGCGTGTTTTATGACACACCGAACACTCTAGAATAAAGAGTCCAAAGACGCTCTATCCTCTCTTGAAAAACTACCTCTTATGCTAAGATTGCTAGAAAGGTCATACGGTAATTCCAATGTTTCGTTTGGGGGGATGGTCAAGCTCAATGGATGATGTGATATGCTGATTTCACAAAGGGACCTTGGATAATAAACTACTCAAAAGTAGGGATTTAGATTGATTTGACGTTGAATGCTCTTGTATTTTTGGGATTTTCAGTTTTGAGATAAAATAAAAGGAAAAGGGATGAGGGTTTAGAAACTAGACTTATGCTAAACTACTCCTATGAACTTAAGAGACAAATGTTGGATAGTGAAATTTAAACCAATCTTTGCTTTGCCAAGCACAATGACTACAACTAGACAAAGATGATGCAATCTTCAAATGGGATTTACGAACGATGTCCTATTACACAATACCACCATCAATTCGAACGATGTATATAGGTAATAGAATTCTAGTTAAACAATTTCAAAGTTCAGACTAACCTTGCACATCAAATTGAAAATCATTCAATTGAAAAAGGTATGAACTAATTTCACTATTTTCAACACTATCAATCTTTCATTCATCTAAAAAATTATTGAAACTGATTTACTTTATTGAAGAAATATGAAACCATGCAAGCTCTCAAAATAACAAATGCTCAACTCTGAATCAAATCATTATTTGAATAGCACTAGTAGCAACAATTTCACAAGTCTCCCCCAATGAATGAAATGCGCGGGGTTTATATAGGCACCCCAATTACAAAGTAACGGCCCAGATTGATTTGAGATCAATGGCCAAGATTATTTCAAGAAACCCTAACCCTAAAAAGCATAACTAACTCAACGGACACATGGCACAAGTAGGACAAGCCACTTGGAGTGTGGAAAATAATGACACCTTGCAAATTACTCAAGCAAATGGGAATCCAAAATGCAATTCCCATTGACCTGCTTCTTGGCTGCAAATGCAAGAAATTTTGTTAACACCAAATCGAGTTCCTCCATTGATATGCTTGGCATAGAATCCAGCTGCACTCCCATTATGTCCAAGGTTTCAAGGCATTGAGTGAAAGTATTTTCCCATCTACCTTCTTGTTTCTGAGAGCTATCCATAAAGGTCAAAAGAGAAGACATATCATCAAGCTGATTTTCTGTGATAATCTGCATTTCCTTGAAGTAAATATTCATCACACTTTTCTTCAATCCTTCCAAATCCAAGCCATTTGCATCATGATGCTCCTGCCTTGTTAATCCTTCAAGAGAGGTGAGGATTTTAAACTGTATTTTCCCAATTGCATTCTGTGCAACAGCACACTCTTCTTTGATTCCATCATATACCTTCTTCTTAGCCAACAAAGAATGATACCATCTGCTGAAATCATATGAGGCTCCTTCCTCAATAACACCTTCTTGGATCAAGATCTGCAGGGATACTTCCTTTAGAACCTTCAAACGAGGTATTACTTTGTCATTTATGTACTGGAAGTCTTCCCAATTATCTTCAATTTGGCCAATTTCAGTCATAAGCAACGCTGATCTGTCATAAGTCTGAGCACACTTCTCCAAGAATTGTTCCATTTGCTTTGAGGTATTGTTGATCCAACTCCTAGTTGCCTGGCTGGTGATCCTCATAGCCTCAAGAGTGTCAACGGATTCCGGAGGGAGGAATGATGGTGGGATAAAAGTTTCACCTTCTTGGCGCAAGGGAGCTGTTATTTGTTGAATGAACTCTATTAGCCTCAAATTTTCTAACTCTAGTCTTTCCTTCTTCTCCTCTGTTTTGTCGAATTTCTCCTTGATGGCCTTGGAAGTGTCTGCTAGCTCATGGAAATCTTGATCTATTGTGGTTGGCCCAATGTCCAACGTTGTAACATCATAATCCATAGGAGTAATCTGATCTCTAGGCTTGTCAACTTTTGGGATTGCAACTTGTAAAACCCTGGATCCTGCATCATTCCTGATAATCTGAGAGTACTTTTTAGGATTCTTTGGCGTTTTAGCTTTGCCAATCCTCTCTAAGAAGTCTTGCATGCTTTCAACTGGTTGAACTTCATCTAGTGGTTTAGACTTCTTCATCAAATTCTCAGACAACCAAGCTGGGATAGTGGATAATTCCATCCCATCTTCCAATTGAATATCATCATCACACTCTTTTAAAGCAGAAATTATTTCATCTCCCAGCTCCTCATTGTTTTCAAGGATCTCAGTATCTCCCATGCCTTCAATCATCTGCGTATCATCTCCTTCCAAACACTCAGTGAAGGTTTGCTCTTGGACAAAATCCAGCGGTTCCAATTCTTGAAATTCAACCTCTTGTTCATGGTTTGGTTCAATCTCAGCAATGGACACCTCTTCTACTACTCTGATAGATAAAGTACTTGATGATGATGGAATTTCACTCACCTTTTGCTTCTTACTCTCCAATTCTTTGCTAGCTACCTCCTTTTCCTTTGTTTGAAGATCTTCAACCATTGCCTTCCTCTTGCTTGGACATGGAAATTCATTAGGACCTTCCCCAACTACTTCTCCTTGACTTCCTTCATTGCTCAGCGTGACATAGGTAAGGGAAATTCCTTCTTTTCTCAATCTGCTGATCTGATTATCCACCCATTCTCTTGAGTATGCTACAATGTCCTCCATCAATTTATCCAAATCAGTCAACTCAGGATGTGTCCAGTTGGGCAACAAGATAGGCTTGTTCTTTTCCTGTTCAAATTGAGGATGCACGTAGTCTCCATTGTCCTTTATCTGGTCAGGAACGGGGAATAAGTCACACCTTTTCACAAGGTCTACTGGAATTCTAGACCACATCTTCCTCCTGACTCCATATTCGTCCACCAGGTTAGACCAATAGTCTTCAATCCGCATAACATGAAGGGACTTCTTTCCGTGAACCCTCAAATATGGATCGTAATCAGACCTTGGTTTATAAGTGGAAAACTTATAAAATTGTAACTCTAACTTTGCTGTCTTGGCTGATTGTAATGAGGGGCAGACTTATAGCATCTTCCCAATTGTAACAGGAAAATCCACTCCTTGTTTGTTCTTCTTCCCTTGAATGGAATCCACATGTGCCAACTGCCTTGCAACTTCAAGCATAATAATCTTGTCCGTTGGATACCGAGGGAGTTGATACGGAGCTTCTGGGAATCCATGAACTCTTATGTATGTAAAGGTCGGAAATTGGATGAACCAAGATCCGAATTTATCAAGCAACACCATAGCCTCTTTAGACAACCTTTTCTGAATTCCTCCTTGAAGTAATCGAGTGATATACATGAGGAAAGCGTCATTAGTTATCTTATAATTGTCTTTATAATGCAACTGTAGCTGTGGGTAACACTCATATGCTTTGAATTGGCTATTTCGAAGTCCAACTTCCCCCTTGCAAATCAGTCCTCTATACTTAGTAAACCGTGCCAGGATATAAACTACGTAGGAACTCATATAGAAGGTCTTGGTCTTCTCCAAGTTTCTCAATTGGAAATCAATGTTATCACTAATCAATTTTGCCCAATTTATTGCTTCCATTCCTAATACAACCTCTTCTACGTATGAAAACATCCATACTTCGAAGAAAGCTCCTTGAGAAGTACCCATAATCCTGTTCAGCATGTGAATCATGTCACTGTATTCTTGTTTAAAATCTGTGCAAATTAATCTCTTGGGCAGCTTAGAGCGATGCCTTTTTGGTTCTTTGATCCAGTTGGAATTAACTATGTCCATACAAGACTCTTTGGCTTGATCAAACATGGTTTGTGATTCCTCTCGGGTCCTGTTCAACATTTTATGATGACGAGGAATACCAAACACCTCTCTGACTGAATCTTCTGTGAAGTATGCCAAAGTGATCCCGTTAGATGCTTTAATGGATCTTGTCTGTGGATTGTATTTTCTGGCGCACTCAACCATCAACTCACTGCCCTAAACTGCAGGTGGAAATCCTGCTGCCTGGTGAAGTCTGCACTTAACGATGTTAGTTGCAATAGGTGTGGGCATTTCATGCTGAGTACCAAACATCCTTTTCTTGTGTTGAATTGCATTGAACTGCTCGAAGTTGGTATCTGCTACTTTCTTCCATTTTGACAACAGTTGGGATTCTGGATAGAATTCCCTGAGAACTTCCTTCACTTGGATTTTTCTAACTCCACCTCCTACATTTTTTGAAGTAGACATTGTGCCTGTACGAAGCTCGAAGTTAGAATATTTTCAAAATTTGCAAAAAGGCGATTTCATGGCTAGAGAATGTTTAAATAAATTAATTCTAGAACTCGACTGCCTAGGCTGGTTGGAGAATAAATTTCAATAAAATAAGATTTTACTAGCCTTTATCTTTTAAAAGATCATTCAAAGAATTTTTTAAACAATTTACTAGACTTTTAAAGCTGAAAACTGAAGTTTTGTGCAAATCCAAGATAAAAAATCTTTTTTCCTCTTCAAATTCGCCAACTAGAATTCTGCAGTTGATTGAGAAATCTGAAAATAGAAGAAAAATGTCCAACTTTGTACTCTGGAATCAATCTAACTTGCAGCTCAAGAAGAAAAGAAGAAGAAGGACGCCTTTGGCTGAGAGAAGTTTGCCTGTGAAAAAACTTAACCTGCGAATAATGAAAAATAAACTCTCAAGCACTTCTTTTATAATAAAAAGTTTCCTTATTAGCCTGGGTCGACCTCTTCTCTGATTGGGTGCTTTGTTTTAAAATGCAAAAAGCAATCTTATCTTCTTTTCTTTGATTTTTTTCAAGGCGTCCTCTCTTGCTTGCTAAGTTTTTATTTTTTAAATAAAAACTTAAGTTATTTTATTTCCTTTTGCCTTTTAGAAAATTCGACTTCTAAGTGGACTAATCCACTTTGCAACTATATTTTTCCCTTTTACCAAGGTAACTCTTTGCCTTAGGAAAAATTTCAATTCTCTTCTTGGAAATTTGACTTTTAACTGGAATTTTCATCTTTTCAATTGGATTTTAACTTCATCTTGGAATTCTTGAAGTCCAAATCGAATTTTTTACTTGCCTTAGCCAATTTTCATCATTTTCCAACTGGATTTCTTTGTACTAGGCGAATTTTGGCAAGACTTTTCAAATGGACGAATTTTGATTGGATTTTTCCAAGATTTAACTGGATTTCTCTTTGATGAATGAATTTTTTAAATGGATTTTTCAAAGATTCAACTGGATTTCCTCATGGGGTGCACCTCTCCAGACTTAGGCGAATTTCACCATAATTTTCTTGCTTTTTACTTGATTTTTTGTTGATTTTCTTCCTTGAAGGTGCGATTTTTCAATTGATTTTCCAGCTTTTGCATGCGCTTTTCCTTGCTTTTCTCATCTTTGCATGCGCTTTAACTTTGCTTTTCTCATGATTTTTGCATGCGCTTTTCTTTTGCTTTTCTCATGATTTTTCCGATTTTTTAAGATTTTACCTGATTTTTTATGCTTTTCAATTCTAAAAGTGGAAACTTTCGACTCCACTGCCAGTGAGACCTAGCACTTTCTAAAAATAGAAACTTACTAAAAATAGAAAAAAGCAAAAAACAACTTTCTAAAAATAGTAAATTCCAGATTGTTCCAGAAATGCCAAAAACAAAAAGAGCAAAAAAAGCAAAAAGTAGAATCCCTAAAAAATAGGAAGTGTCAAAATTGAGCAAAAGCACAGGCGATCCTCGTCTACCGGGTCTTCTAAGCACTTCTATGACGTTTATGTTCAGTTTCAGGCCCAAATTCTCAACTTAGCTCGGGTGATGACTCCAGACTTTGACATGAAATTTTCAAGGCACCGAGATTATGAAATTGCTACTCAAAGCTAAACCCTAAGAGCAAACCAGCGAGGGTCCCCATTTGCAATGGGGCGATGTGTGAAATAGGTCACAACAGGTCTGTAGATGTTAAAGAGCAGTTTTTGAGCAAATTTTCTGAGGTGGTAACCTTGCTAGCTTTTTTTGTTTATTGTTTTATTTTCAAGACATTTTCAGGTCTTTTTTGTTTGTTTTTGTTTTATTTTTATTCCTTGTTATTTTATAATTTTTATTTTTTTGATATGTTAATTGTGGACTTGGGGTCCACTTGTATACCAAATAAAATCTATTAACAACAGTTTGAACATCAACCCTTGAGTAGGGGAAATTTGAATTTGGAGAGGAACTCCCCTGTGCTTTTGCCACAATGGAGGAAATTGGAACTTTCTCTGTGAGGAATTTCCCATACTTAGCCAAATTTTGGCTAGTCAAGTTCAATTTGTAATACCTCCGTGTGGACTATTCAACCTTTAGCCAAGATTTTGGCCATCTTGATGCGCGAATGAACTTTACTTGTGGACTTGCCTTCAATTCTGAATCTGGCTTGTGCTATGTAGGACGGATTCCATCCGTGGAATCCTTGGATGAGGATTTTATTCACTTCCTCTTTATTCCTCTTGTTTTCCTTCCAACACTTAGTCAATTTTCTGAATTTTTCTCCTTGGGCGTACTTTACTTTGGTCTCGCCATCCACTCTTTATGCCAAGGTCGGACTTTATGAGGCTTTGGACATTCCTTGCTGAGGGAGGTCAGACTTCACTTGTGCCTTTCCAATTTTTTTGAATTTTTTACTTAGCCAATTTTTTGTTTTTCCTTGGTTGTGCGGACTTTATCCTTGTCTTGACATCTTCATTTTCTTCCTGGGCGGACTTGTCTTGTGCTTAGGCATCTTCATCCTTAGGCGGATTTGATATTAGTTTAGACATCCTTACTTGAGCTAAGTTGGACTTTGCATGTGCTTTGCCATTTTTTTTTTAAGTGCCAAGGTAGGACTTTCCTCTTGTCTGGACATTCTCACCATTCCTTATGGCGGACTTTGGAGACTTCTTTCCATGTTGCAAGGGCGGACTTTGGAGTCTTCTTTCCATACTGCAAGGGTGGACTTCAAGAAGTTCTTGCCATTCTCATTTTGGCATGGCGGACGTGGAACTTCTTTTCCACATGTATTTTCCTTTTACACTTAGCCAAAATTCAAATTTCATTTTCCGAGTCATCAAATACTTAGTCAATTTCATGAAATTTTTTCTTCCCAAGGTAACATTACATAGGAAAGGCACTTATACTTAAGCCAAATTTTTCAAGTTTTCCCCCTCAAAGGCATCCATACTTAGCCAATTTTTTTATTTTCTGCCTTCTTCCAAGCTAGGCGGACTTCACCAACTACTTGCCATGGTAGGGCGGACTTTCCACTACTTTGTGCCATGTCTTCATCTCTTGGGCGGACTTGGCTTATGATCAAGCCATCTTTCCTTGAGCGGACTTGGTAAGGTGTTACACCATCTTTTCTTGAGTGGGCGGACTTGGCTTATGATCAAGCCATCTTCTCTTTAGCTTGGGCGGACTTGGCAAGGTATTGAGCCACTTCTCTTGGGCGGACTTTACCCATGTTCATGCCATTCCCTCATCTCCCTATGGTAGACTTGCCCAATGTCCATGCCATTCCTCTTGTTCAAGCTTGGGCAGACTTGTCCATTGCTTGTGCCATGATTCTCCATTGGAGGGCGGACTTGACTCAGTGTTGAGACATCCTCTTCATTCCAGCCTGGGCGGACTTGACATAAGCTCATGCCATGACCCATACTTAGGCGATTTTCTAGCTTTCTTCTGGCTCTTTTGAAATTTCACACTTATTTCCATTTTGAGCTCTTTTGAAGATGACATTGTTGAAACCATGACCCGGGCACTTTCCAAGAATAGAAACCTTCCCAAAATATCAACTTTCCAAAAATAAATTGCTAAAAAATAGGAAGTCCAAAATAGGCTAAAAGTGTCAAAAATAAAGTCCCTAAAAAATAGGGGGCTAGAGTGAAAATCCCTAAAAAGTAGGAAGTGTCAGAATTGACTCAAATGACAGGTGATCCTCGTCCTCCAAGCCTTCTAAGCATTCTAATGATGTTTGTGCACTGATTCCGGCTCAAATTCTTTACTTGGCTCGAGTGACCCTTCAAAAACTCTAACTCCTCATTGTAAAAGAAACATGGTAATTAGCATTTGCGACGTCAAGGCAAAAACCCAAAAAGCAAAAACAAAGGGTCCCCATTTGCAATGGGGCAATGTGTGAAAAGGTCACAACAGGTCTGTGGGCACAACTTGTTTAAGATCTTGGGAAAACTAGTCATCTATCTGGTTCCTCTGCTTCTAGAGGGCTTCATTTAACATTTGTTGGAAAGGATACCTTGTCTCCTCGATGTCTTCACCCATTAGGGTGTACATTAAGTTAACTTGGTTGCACCTGTGATAGCAGCCTATTTTAACCAATTGCTACCATCTCTTGTTCTTGCTAATATTTATAATCTAAGTAACAAGTTTCGAATTCGAGTTCGAGTTGGGCAACATTGAAATTCGAATGAAGTTCGGCAAGGAAAAAATTTGAAAAAAAGAAATTCGGCATTATGTAATTTAAAAAAAAAGAAATATAAGTAATATATCCACAAAATTGTCAAAATAGTTTAACATTGATAAATAGATTAATATAGTACCATTTTATAAAAAAAATTGCAAACCCTAGAAATCGCTTTAAAAATCCCTAAAAAGCAGTTTTCAATAATATATTATAAATTATAATGAAAACAAACAGCACTTTCCCCGTACGAAGAAATTCGGCAAATTTGAACGAATTTAAAATAAATATTTCATTTTCGATAAAATTCGAATTCCATGCATAAAGTTCGCTGAACCTTGTGACTATTCTTCTTTGTCTCTTATTTTTTGGTTTCAGTTTTCTTGCATATGTTTGGGCATATAATATTATTAATTTAGATTATACAACCATGGCAAATACTTGCTCCACTTGAGGTTGGGACTTCTGAGGTAGGTGCCTGCCAACTGCTTTGGGGGGACAAGAAGCTAGCGCAAGATTTATAGCCACTTATTGTTGTGGTAGTAGTCCTCACTTTAACAAAAGTTTTTTGATTTTTTTATGTCCTTTCAAAGCTGGTCTGGGTTTAAGAAAATATTTATTAACAGTGATTTTTAATGAAAATTCTTTGACCTTTCTTTGTGTGTATTTGTCTACTTCTAGATTCATGAATGGAAACCTCTTTTGTTGAAAGCTGTTAAAAAGTTTGCTTGAAATTTCAAATTATGTACAGCTTCAAAAATAAAATATGACGGGGAGACAACAAAAAAATTAAGATTTTTAGATGAAGGGTAATTTGAAATTATGTACATTGTATGACATGAAGGCAAACCACTAGTCCTGGGGTTTCAACTAGGTTATCCGTCTTAAGAGAGTATACTTTCCATAACTGCATGATCAATTTTGAGTCTGGTTTTCAATTAATTAACATGAACTTAAGAGGGAAGTTTAATTCAGAAGCGGATAAAGAAGATATATATTTTTTCCTCTAGCACTTTGGATTTTTATTGTTCGGTTTGACAAATAACTGTCAAGCATGTAGAGTATTTGAAATTGTCCAGAAAATAGCCTGAAACAAGTCAAGTACATTGGCTGAAAATATAAGGATATTTGTTGATTCCTCCTTTATGTTGTTAGATTGTTGCCCGTCTCTGTTCTTTTGAATTGTGTTACAGGCCTTAGTTTACAACATTCGTTGATGGTGATTTCTGGTATTCGAAGATTGATTTTGAAGTCAAACATGATTACTTTGCAGGGGACCTCAGATGAAGTTGTTGATTTCTCACATGGTAAACAGTTGTGGGAGCTGTGCAAGGAGAAGTATGAACCTCTATGGTTAAATGGTGGTGGTCATTGCAATTTGGAGCTTTATCCAGAATATATAAAGCATCTGAAAAAGTTTATCTCAACAGTGGGAAAGGGACCATTGCCCAGAAATGGTTCAAGAAGGAGCATTGAGCACTCTGACACATCAAGGAAGAGTACTGACCAGCCAGAAAAGTCAAGGCTAAGTTTGGATAGACCAGAGATGTCATCAAGCAGCATTGATCGTCCAGAAAAATCAAGAACTAGCACTGATTGGCGAGGCAATAGAACTGAAAAAGCCAGGAGTAGTACAGATAGACGTGAAAAGTCACGAACAAGCATTGATCGCGGTGATAAGTCCAGAAAAAGTACTGATCACTTTGAGAAAGCAAGAAATAGTTTTGATCACATGGACAAAGCAAGAACAAGTTAGAAGTGAGAGAACTTTGTGTAATGAGCCTGTAAAGTTATTCAGCTTTAGGCAGGAGAAATATCAACCCATACATTTCTTTGTTGATTCACTCGCTAATTCATCTGTTGCAGCTATAGGACAGAAGAATACCACAGTGAGGATCTCAATGAGAATGCCTTAAGTAAAAATTGCATATTTTTGCCTATGGTAAGAGTTTATATGAATTTGAACATCACAATCTCTGGTGAATATGGAAGCCTCAGAACTGGAGTTCACTGATTGTGTTCTGTATCACCCATCCTTCGCCAGGTGAGTTTCGGGGCACTGGAATTATTTGATGTAGTAAATTTGCCTCATTCAAGGTGTACAATTACTGTAATTTTTAGTATATCCGAAAGCTTTGTATAAGAGAACTACATATCTTTCTCTTTTCACATCTAATGGATGTGTATAACTGCATTTAATGTATTTTTTTGGCATGATTTCTTGCTTTTCATTTCAATTGTAATAGTGAGTTAAGAGAATGGTGTAGCTGAGATATTGAGGATTAAATAAACCTGTCACATTTTGATGGTCGTGTTTGGAGCCTTCTATAAAAAAGTGAAGTTAGAGAGCATGGTTTGGTTTTAGGTCAATTTTACTAAATTATATGTTAATTTTCTGCATGTGTATTAGATTGTAATCTGTGGATGGATCCTGGCTCTGTGATAAATAAAAAATTTCAACTTCTGTTTTGAGGCTTTTGTTTTGCTTGTCTGCATTGCTTTTCTCTGGAAAATGCAACTTCGGAGTTTGATCACTATGTTTGTTGTTTAGACACCATATGCAATATAAAGCTAGTCCACAACAGCTACTTATAGATGTAATACAGATCAAGATTTCAATTTCGATTAGCAATGCTTGAAAGTGATCTCACTTTTCCATTCAAGTGGGCATCAACATAATACTAGAGCTTGCTTACTGCTTGGTGTGGTGTTTGAAATGTATTTAGAAGGAGTACTTTTACAGCGAGAATCTAATCACTATGTTGCTTTCGAGCCTTAAATCCCATTGTCTCTCATAATGCAAGTTTATGCTATAAAAGTAAAACCTATAGATAAATGAACAAATGCACTTTATACATGTTGATCAAGATATTTAAAGAAAGGAAGCATGACTTACTGTGATAGTGAAAGTTGCATACTCATGCCAATTCCATTTAGTTTTGTGGCCATTTTTGAGGGAATGGCTTGATGCAATTACATATAGACAAATGGTGCCATCTTGTGCAAAGTTGGTTTGACTCCTCCACATGGTTAGTTGTCCAATTCACACTTTCCCCCTACATTTATCCCCACTCTATCCATATACACATATTCTAACACATTCATCCCGATTATCCATTTTTTAAGTCTACAATGTAGTTATTCCCAAATATTCCATCTTCACGTTGATTCTAGCATGTTTTTATCTGAAGTTATTGATGGGGCACATGTTCAATCTCACCCTTGTGGATCTAACCCCTTAAATTTCAAATTCAAATTTACATCTTTTTAGACTCCTACCTTTTCTTTTCTCATCCTAAGTTGACTTGGTAAATGTTTGTGCAATTTATTGCTATGTCCTTATATTTAAAGGCATTCAATTACATTCATTTCACATCCTCTCAAAACTCCCCTAGGTTCTAAACATTGCTAATCCTTAACATTTAACATAGCATAGAGAATTGGACGAATCATAAAACATGGTTGCACTTTGTACTAATTCAAATCCATGGGCCATGAGTAGCTATACACTAAGGGGAATTTCCTAGTGTTGCACATTCAACCATTAATAGAGTTTATTGACTATTTTGATTTCAAAGAATAATATAGATAGAGGAACCAATTTAATTGGAATTCAAAGTGGCATCAAAATTATCCCTTCTTCATTCTAGAGCTAAGTATCATTACCCATCACATATAATATCCTAGCGTAATAGTAATTGTTTGGATATCTCACTTTTGCAGTTGTTATCATTGATTAATCTAGGTTAAGTTAATTGAATTGTATGCATTTCATTTGATTAACCTAGATTAATCTTTGGGAAAGTTTGTTTTATTTTTACATTTTTTGTAAACTTGGTCATACTCACACCACCCTAGGACTCTAGCTTTAGGGATTTGCATCTTCATTTGTTTTAGGGTCTCAAATTTGTATAATCATTTTTCAGATTTCGCTAGGGTTTCTTTCCTATTCATACCATATAAATGCTATGAAATTTTCTCCTAAGGTTTATGCTTTATTGTGATACCACTTTTGCTCACCCTACTGAAGGGTATAATTTTAGATATGATTTTGGATGTATATTCCGATTTATTATAGATCATACCTCATTTCCATATCATTTCTTTGACTCTCATGAGAGTTTCAAACATGTATTGTGTAGTCTTGGGAACCTTACCTTATTTACACCTGGATATAATTCTATTGTGACATCATGGACTCTCATGGTCCTCTATATTTGTCTTTCATCCATTCTTTTGATATTGATGTGGACATGTTTATACAGTTTTTGATGTGATCCATTTGTTCTCAGTCATTTATATTATTCTTTCACATAAAAATGGCATCACATTATCCATGGATGCATTATATCATCAAATTTGTATCTCCTCCTTTAGAGATCTAGTCATTGCCTTTCCTTCTCTATTTTATACTCTTACTTAACTCCTCCATGATTATCATATTTTGCAAACTTATTCTACAAAGAGTGATAGTAGTGTGCTTGATCCTAATTGTAAACTATCGTTGAGCACCTTCCCATTTTACAATCCACTTTTATATATATATATATATGTGCACCTTTATCACATGATGTGTCATCTTAGGAATCAAAGGTTTTTGTATATGAATGCTCTCTCTCTCTCTCTCTCTCTCTCTCTCTCTATATATATATATATATATAGAACATTCATATACAAAAACCTTTGATTCCTAAGATGACACATCATATGATAAAGGTGCACCTCATGATATTATTGAAGCTAATGATGGCATTTTTCTTGCATTTCATGATGATTACACTATCCATATGGCTTATGATTCTTCATGTTTTACATCTCACACTAAGCATATTGACATTCTTACTTTTCTTGCCTTAGTTATACTATCAGATTATTCTACGAGGGATGCAAACATGGAATATAATGTGCATGCTTAGCATATTGACATTCTTACTTTTCTTGCCTTAGTTATACTATCAGATTATTCTACGAGGGATGCAAACATGGAATATAATGTGCATGCTTAGTTTAACAATGCCCCCTCAAAAATATCTCGTTGGAATTTGGTATGTCACTTGGAAATACATAAAAATATCTTGAAGACATCTTAGTGCCTACAACTATCTCATACGACATCCCTTCCAAAGAGTTAGCTTCACTATTGCAACCTATACCTCAAGATAGAGAGTAAATCTTCTCAAGACTCCACAAGTTAACTACCTTCACATTTGATTAAAGGATATGCTATTATATATTATGGTTAGGTATAGAGACAATCAAGTTAAAAGAACATTTGTAGAAAGCATTTTCTAGATGTGTTTCTAGTTAACTATTCTAACCTCCCAAAACTTGAGGTAACCATTAAAGAGTTTGACAATGCCATGCGAGAATCCTCTACATTAATTTGCTTATCACTTTAGGGCCTGCAACTCATAAAACCATTTTCCTGCCTAACATCTTAGTGATTTGAATTGTAGGTTGGTAGGGGAGAACACTTTAGATGAGGACATAAATGTATTGTAACTTAGGAGAAGCAATATGGGGAAAAAGGTCTAGACAAATAAGAATATGAGAACTAGAATAGATTGTTGTATTAATCTATGTTCTATATTTGGCATGCTCTAGAGATTTATGTGTTTATTTTCTCCTTTCTATCTTGTTTTTCTCTTTTATCAATGCCTATTTGTGTATGTTACAAAAGTGCATTTATAATTCATATGATTGTGAAAACAATGGTTGTTTATATAGGTTGAATTAAATGGTCTTCTATGTGTGACACTCCCATCTTTTGATGGTTAAGATTTTGAATGTTGTGTTGACAAGTGACATGACATTAAATGGCTCCAAAAGGTACGTGTTTGTTGTGCAATGCTCTAGAAGGTTTTGTATTGTTCTATGTTGAGTCTTGGACTACACTTTGTGCATGTTAATGCATGAGAATATAAGTGGTGTAGAATGTAGATAGAGTTTAGGATGATTATTAGGTAGTCTATTGTGAAAAGGGGTACACAAAAATTAGATGATAAGATTGCTTGCACAAGAGAATAACATAATAGAAAATAAGATGGAAATACTTGATAATAATAAGCCAGTTTGAGGGGAACCTTCAATAGTCTTCAATAAGAACAAAACTTGCAATGTGTTGATTAACTAATAGTCTCTACCTTTTATATATAGGTATCATTAGGTAATATTGGCACTCTAATCCTATTGAGGTTGACATTAACATATGACTAAGTTATGCTTAGGGACTCATGAATGAATCAATTAATTATTATGTGAGCCATGTTTATCACAAATCTTACTATAATAAATGGGTTAGGGGTGTAGCATGCTTCCCATTCCCCACCTTTCACACAAGTGTTGTCCCCAATGCCAATCAATTATGGATGCTTTTGCACAAAATCATCTTCCCATGTAGCATCTTTGACACACATATTCTTACACTTAGTTGAGGTATTCTATGATTGTTGTAGTCCTTAGCTTTTTTGTGCATGTTTGGAGTATTCATTCATGATGCCATTGCTATTGTGGCTTCCTCAATGGGCATGGGTGATGACAGTCCTTAATTGACATTGGTTATTCATAGATTAAAACAACTTGCTATTCATAATACATTGTGCATGGTTCAATGCTACACTCATAGGTGAAGATTGGTTTGATGATACATACTTATGCGCCCCCTAATGTTCTAGGAGTGCTTGGACCCACATTTGTAAATCTATTGCTAAACACTTAATTATTGTAGGAATACTTTATCAATGTGGTTTTAATGGTTTATTAATTTGATGCCTTAATACTAATGTAAATACCATTACCTTTCATGAGGTCCATGGGGGCATATATGGCAAATATGCTAGTGCAAAACTATTAGAACAAAAAAGATTAGATATGGGCTATATTGGAGCAAAATGTGAAAGGATTCACAAGACACCAAAAGTGTGCAACACTCCAAAATGCATGGTAGCTTAGTACATACAACTAACCATGAGCTTCACCCCTAAACATTGCCTTGCCATTCTCTACATGGGGATTGAATTTAGTGGGTTAAATTGCCCTGGCCCTATTTGAAAGACATGCATTCATTGTCATTACTACTTACAGTTTTATGAAATGGGTCACATCTATACCCTTAAAAACCACTATAGCTACTGATATTTGTAATTTCATAATGGATAATTTTATCAATAGATTCAACCTTCCATCCTCTATTGTGAATGATAATTGCACATCATTTAAGAACAAAAAGGTAAAGAAATTCTTAGAATGGATACACATACAACAAATATTTTCAACACTATATTATCCACAAGGCAATGGGCAGGTTGAGGCCACAAACAAGACTATTGAACAAATCTCAAGAAAGAAAAATGACAAACTTAATACTAATTGTCATACACAACTTGTTCTTGCATTATGGGGGTTTATGATACCAACATACACACTACCATTGGCTTTATAGCTTATATTTATTCTATTGTATGGAGGCCATAATGCCTCTTGAGCTTGAGATCCAACCATTATGTGTTTCCCTTAGTGACATCATTGATGATTATACATTTTAGGAACAATGATTACAAGAGTTGAAGAACCTTGATGAAGAAGAGTAAACATATTAGATAACCTACACATACCAAAGAAAACTAAAAAGAACATATAATAAAGGAGTCATCCGATAAGATTTTCAACTAGGAGACTTTGTCCTTACTCTAAATCCAAACAATCTTGATGTTAAGAAAGAACATAAAAGGAAAATTTCAATCTAATTAAAGCATGACCCCTTCATCATTACTTCTTAGTTTAGGATTGGTGCATTCAACCTTTTCACTTTTGAAAGAAAAATGATGAAAGACTTAGTTAACATCATGTATTTGAAATGATACTATTGTTGATCACTATTTGTGAGGGGGAAACTATTCATTGATCATTATCTTATGCCTCTTTGATCATATGAGCTTCACTATGCTATTTTTCCCATTTAGGGGCAACTATCTTTTATGCCTTCACAATTGCAACTTATTTGTTTGTGCTTCCAAAGTTGTACATTAACACAATCACTTATAATAAATTATTGCATGATTCTTATTTGGACATCGAGGGCCATCTCATCTCATTATTTGGGTGGTTATTCATTGGTTATGACTCATGCTCATCAAACTCTTTGCACCTTATTACGCTTTGTTGCCCATGTGGGCGCAATCATTTTGACATGTGCCCTTATGATCACACTTTACACTATTGTGTTTTCATGACCTAACCATTTCTAAGAGCCAACTTACCACATTGGGGCATCATGTGTTATGCCTTGCCTATCACATTATGTGCTTGCATGACCTAAATATGTTCCTAGAGTTACACTAGGGACACCAAATATTTCCCTACTTTCTTGAGAACATGTTATGCAATGTATGGAGATCGTTATTACCACTAGAGCCTTAATATGGCCTTACCTAACTAATGCATTATCATGCTCTTGGATGTCACATTGGGGGCATATGTTAGCCTTGTGCCCATGTACCTACATAAAATTTCTTGGATATTGAGGGCATTATCACCACTTTTTGTTTGCTTATGTTGGGGGAAAAGTTATACACCTTGATGATCATCTCTAACCCATGAGCCTAATATGCTTATCATTTGAGATATCTACTTGCTTGTTACATGTTGCATTTATAACATTTATTTGTTTTATGATTTGCATGCTTACATGCTTAGCTAATAGTTACATCTATTTATGTTTTACCTCTCTCCAATCCTTTGCATTCAATGGATGCAACCAATTGAAGGGGGAGTAGGTGGGATATGAGGCAATATTATATCACTAACACTCCTACATTCAAATTACAAACAGTTACACATGCTTACATAGAGACACGCCATTGTGTTTAGATGAAGCATTATCACATACCACGACATTGCAACACCTAATATGCCATGTCATCCGATGGCTATTGTGTTAGGCATAACATTACCACTTTTTGTACATGTGGATTTTATCCCAACCCTACTTTCCTTTCTCTTTATTTTATGTTTGATGCCAATAGAATTTGACTTTTAGTTGTTTGTACTTCTACTTGCATGACAAAAGCTACTAAATGCACATTTTCCCTTGTTTTGTAGGTTCTTATGGAATGTGCATGCCAAAGGATGAACACACATGATTCCATCTACTAGGGTCCATTACTTTAAATGAACTATAATATTATCTTATGTATACATATTTAATTCGCATGCATGTATGTGAGTGCTACATTCTTTGAGATGCACAATCATTCTAGGATTGACATGCAACTCATAGTGGAGAAAAAATATAATGATAAAATTTGTATACCCATGCTAAGTCCCATTTTGTTTTGTGGCCATTTTGAGAGAATGACTTAATGCAATTACACATTGAAAAATGGTACAATCTTATGCAAAGTTGGGAATCTTCCCCCCATATTATTACTCATCCCTATTAACACACATTTTGATACATTTATCCCCACTTTATCTATATACACACATATTTTGATACATTCATCCTAATTATCCCTTTATTCTATTTCCACCTTGATTCTAGCACTTCTTGTCTTAGGTTAGTCCTAAAGGCATGAGATTGATCTTGTAGTTGTAGATTTGACCCCTAAATTTCAAAATTTAATTTCAAATTTTGGCTAACTTCTAACTAGTTTTTTTCTTTGAAGTGACTTACTACATGTTTGTCTGATTTATTGCTATATCTTTGTATTTGAAGGCATTCAATTGCATTCATTTCACACTCTTATACCCATAAATCAGTGAAAATTATTTGTATTTAAGGAAAAATATGCTAGGAATTTTTTAATTGGAGCACCTAAAAAAAACTAATTTTACATTACATCATTCTAGAGTATATGCATGTTTAAACATGACCTTATCAAGAGGGATGACCTAGGAGAACATGACACTTGAAATTTGATAATCTCTCTTAGGTGTTTCCAAACATCACTAGTTATTAATATTACATGAAGCACATATAATTAAGTGCATTAAAAAACATGAGTATTCATTGTACTAGACCATATCCATGGGCCATAAGACAACTTCACTCTTAGAAGAACCCAGAGCCACAAGGTCAACCTTTCACATAGTTGATTGACTATCATGATTTTTTGGCAAAGCATGGACAAAGAGGAACCAATTTAAATCTCGAGACAAAAAGAATTTAGAGTAACATCAAAATTACTCCTCTTTCATTCTATAGATAAACATCAATAGATTGTATTTAATTCCCTATCGTAATAGTAATTGTACAACTATCCTTCTACATCTATTATTGATTAATCTAGATTGATTTATGATGAGTTGTGTACATTTCATTTGATTAAGCTCAAGGAAAGTTTATTTTCCTTTACATTTGTACATGCATCATTTATAATTATGTGGAAAAAATAGGTTGGCATATTAAGTGGGGCTACTCACTACTCAACCACTTGAATTATCATAACATAGAAATAAAAAATACAACCTACCATGCACCAAATTGGTGAATCCTTGTATCATCTAGAGAGACCACTGTAAAAAAAACACAATATTGAAATGACTATAAATTTTTGGGACATATTATATAGTCAATTGGGTAGTTGTATACCATGAACATTTTTGAAGGTTACATTATTTTGTTATCAATACATTTTTTAAAAACATGTATGTATGTGCTACAAAACAATTTAATTGCAATGTGTTAAAATATTGTAAGAACAATTCAATAATTAAATAACAAAAATAATGTACTAGTTATTGCACTCAAATAAATAAATTATATTCACATTTTATATATGTTCAAAATACATTAATCACATGATGACGATTGTTATTTGTCTGCTAAAAATGATTGTTTTGTAGGGCATATCCAAGTATGCAAAAAAAATTGTATTTGGCCCTTTTCAAGTCATATTTAGTGTTGTTTTTTAAAGGAGTTTTTAGAATCATATCCTTAAAATCTTTGTAAGTGCTTGATATGACGAGTTTTGAAAACTATTTGTTGGTAGAATAGATCCAAGAACTTCCATTAGGTTTTAAATTTGAAAGGATGGCCTAATAAAGGCCAATGGTGAAAACCCACAAAGCACTAAAGACTAGCAACACATAGGAACACATCCCAAGTAGGATTGACAATGATAAATTCACAAGCCAAAATGCAATACCTATAGTTGTCTTGTGGCAATGCCAAAGAGTTACAACAAGGAAGAGGGGCATGTCCCTATATGTAATGATGTATAAATATACATTGCATGTAAGAGGAAGACATATATGAAACATAAGATAAATAAGAGTGTGTGAGAGAGAGGAAATAAGATAAAACACCATAGATAGAAGAATTAGGAGATAAATAGAGTAGAGATATAAATTATAGTAGACCTATGAGAATTATGTAAATATTATTATAGAAAGGACAAATATATGTTGATATACTAATGCTTGTATACCACAAGATGTTATAATAAGTATATATAATGATTTTTGCATTAAGATATGAAACTTAAAGTGAGTTTATTTAATTGTTTTATATTTAAGAACAAGTTTTGAAAGGGCCCAATCTCTTATACAATGAAGTGACCCACTTGTAAGTAAAACAAGTACCATGAGATATGAGACAAACAAAACAATCGATCAAATCAAATCAGATGAGACACAACTATAACCAATTTTCCAAACACAACAACAATCAATAATAAAAATAGTGTTCCTTAAGACCCAACCTAGACAATGCTAGATCTAATCCTATTCAATTTCACACCCTTCACTCTAGTATAATATTGGGAGATAGAATTTGGGAAGACATTTTTTTACATGTGAACAACTATCTAGGAAATATTCTTTCAAGTCCTCATAAGTAGGAAAAGCGGCAGAAAATTCCTCCACAAAGGGCCTATCTATGTGAACAATTCAAACAAGTGAATGTTGAGGTAGAGTAGCCGACCATCGAACAACCACTCATGAGTAGGTTGAATCATATCCAAAGTCAATGGAATAGTAGGTTGAGAAACTAGAGTAGAAGGTAGTTGGGAATCACCAATAGGATTCGATGGAGTAGCAAGAGTGGGACTCACTAGAGTTGCACCAATCACATGAGAGCTAATACCTTGAGAAGACTCATCATCCTAACAAGAATCATCAAATAGAGAGTTGAAGGAATGAATAGTCAAGTGATATTTGTGAGCATTCTTCCACATCAAAACACCCTTGCACCAAGAGAGTGGACAATTATCAACCAAGTGGTTGATGGTAAAGATTCAAAGGGGAAACCCTCATAGTAAAGTGTTTGAGTCTAAGGCCTATCCCTCACCATAAAAATAAAATTACAATGAAGAGGATTGTATATGTCAATATCCACTACAATATGAGCAAATATAAAAGCGAACCATGTAGGAAGTGGTAGAGTCAACCTTGAAGAAAGGACCAATAGAGTTGAAAATGGCTTCACAAAAAGAATCTTTCAATAATTGGAGATGAGGATTAAAAGTGTGAACCCACATATGTCTAACATTGAGAGGTTTAGAAAGGAGGTTGAAGGAAGCAAACCGATGCTTAGTCAAGAGAGAGTGCTCTCCCCACATCCATAACCTGTCATCAATCACCAAATCCCTATCATTTTAAGAGTAAAAAGACACAATGAAGAAACCACTAGCACAAGCGAATAGCATGATATTTACCTCAACATTGAGATACCAAGAATCCAAGACCCATTTTGTGTAAATTGGGAAGGGAATGCCAAATATTGTTATATCTACAAACCAAACCCCTATTTAGATAAAAGCTTTCATTTCAAGAACATAATTCCTACAAACGACCATAGGGAAGATTGTGCATATGGTATGGGGCATAGTTTATCCTTTCAAGGGCATGCATTCTTGGTACTTGCAATTGACACATAAGATTGACAAATTGACCCCACAATAGTAGCTTTAACACTAGAAGGGTGACTTGAAGAAGCAATCCCCATAATAGGCGGGTACTTGACATCTTTACCATTCCCAAACCCAATGCCATTATTAGGAACTCAAGCACCACTTGTTTAATTATTGTATATCCACTGCACTAGTTCTATTCTTCCTCACACCCTTTACATCAGGGTATAAACTACAAACTTGAAGAGCATATACACCAATCTTTGATTTGCACTCCCTCTTTTACTAAAATTTTGGTTACATTTCCAAGACCTTGGTAAGAGGTAAGGGAAGGACAAAACTTAAGAAACATAATTATGATAAGAAAATATTAAACAACTAAAAAATATAGATATATGGTCGGTGGGGTTTTCCCCACCCCATGGGATATTCTAGATGTCGTTGTTTAGAAAACAAGTTTGATGTTGTTTGGCATAATTCACTAGGTCCTATTTTATGAGAGGGTTAGGCTCCTAGGGGATGATGAATGGAAAGGTGGGGATCCTAAAAGGGATCTCAAAGAGATTTGATTGTTGAGGGTAGGTCTAGAATAAGTTGTTGAGGATGAATAAAAGATTCATGAAATTCGAAATCAAAAGAACACCTATGGAAAAAGGAGATAGTAAAAAGTTAAAATATATTGTGGAAGAATTTAAGATGGCTATTCAAATGGACATGGATAAAAATAGATTGAAACAAGTGTAGGAAAGGCAAGAGAATGGACAAGGTGAGGAATACCGATTTGGAGTGTACTATGAGGGTTGTTTTTAAATATGTATTAAGGATGATGTTTTTTTTTAGAATCCACCACCAAAATAACAATTATTCATAGTTGAGCAAACCAAGAGGGTAACTATCGATAACGTTGAGAACTCGGTGAATGTAGAGAATTTGAGGATTTTGAGAATATTGTATGGAAAGTGCTTAGATTCCACCCACAAAGGGACACACAATACTGTGTTGCTCAATAACAAATAAGCTTTTAAGCAACTAAGTACCCATCTCAATAAAGCTATTGAACATTTGACCAAATTGAAAAAATAGATTGAAGAATATGATGTGTTCAAAGATTCATTGCAAGGAAGGCTTGGGAGCTATAGTGCTTAGACAAGGCTTGGGAGGGCTCTTTTCCATTTGATACTTTGACTCAACAACCTCTTTCTGAACATGAATTATCAAACATAAGGGTTGTAATTAATTATGGGCTTGAGGCTTTATTGTATCTATTCAAAAAACTAAAACGTCTAGACTTAGAGTGGAGTATTTCAAGAGTGTAGTAAACAAAAGTGTGGGATTACAAAGAGATAAAATGCTGAGAAATTGGGAATTGGAAGAAGGAAAGAATAATGCAAAAAATAAATTAAAATACATGTTTAACAACCTATACATCAACACAATTGAGACATTTTTAGAAGGATGAGTGAATTCAATATCATTTATTGATATGTTGTTAACTAATGAAAAACTCCATCTCTTAATCCAAAGTGATATAATGAAGAGGTGAACCCCCTAGACTAGGAGTCATCGCCAGTTTTTTTTGAAGACAATAAGAGTTCCAAATGAGGTTGTGTCTAGTGAATCATCTCAAACCAAGGAAGAAGAAAAAATAAGAGTTTTGATCTTGTTTGAAGAGTTGTTAGGATGATCTCAAAAAATCTCTTCATAATAACTCTTCACACATGATCACAAATTGGGACAAGAAAATTGTTAAGTGGGACAAAAAAACCAAAGCATTTTAAGAATAAATGACATAAGTGTTCAAGGATGAAAAATAAAGGTAGAAAGGTAAGTGAAGGAGCCACCTCAACAAACAACAATAAATAAGAGATATATATCGCTAAAATAATGGACCAACACCACATCGAGTTGCAATTTTTTAATAAGGAAAAAAAAGAATCCATCAAATATATATTTGTATCACGATCCACTTGGAGGAGAAGTGGAATTAAAAATAACCAAGCTAAGCTATATGATTTTGTGGGAACCCTTAAGGATGGGCCCTAAAATGGTACATAAAAGTGTGCAAGGGATCATGATAAGAAATTGGTTGAATTTAAGGAAGGATTCTTGAGAAAATTTCAATCACTTGAGATCCCTTCAAAAAGTGAGTAAGATAAGGGACATGGTGCAAAATAAAGGAGGATCTATAAAATAATTTGATTATGCCATGACCCCTTTTCTTCTAAAATATTAAAACACAATATACTTGACAAATATTTAGTAGTTAATAAGAGTAATAAAACAATGATAATAATAAAAAACTTAAAATTACATTGCTCATTTTGAAATTAAATAAAATATATAAATAATAAATAATAAAATAAATAAAAAATAATTGATTGATTTAAATAAAATATTTATTATTAGTTGATATTATTTTGAATAAGATAATATTAAAGAAATTAAAGAATAGTTTTTCTTGAAAATATTTATCAATTTTTTTTTTTTGCTTGGTAAGTTGTGGACATGGATCCACTCCCATAAATAAAGATAATAAAAATTATTAATTGCATCAACCTTCTAATAAGAGTGCACTATAGAGAATTGGATCTTCTATTTTGATAGTTTAAATCCATCTTTATTTAAAATTGTATATTTATCTTTCTATCCTTGTGTATTGGAGTAATATTTTATCCTATTTTTATAACTATTAAAAAAGATACAATAAGAATTAAAACAAAAATAAGTAGAAGGAAAAATTTGGGAGAGAAACAAATGATTGATCATCAAAGAGGAGAAGAGGATCAAGCACTTATGAATAGAGTTAGAGTCAATCACATGTATGTAAATCTATTTCTCATTTCTTCATCCGTTTTCTATTATCATATGGTTTTTCCTACAATATATATATTTTCAATCTAAAAATTGAATCTAAATTTAAAATTGTTTTTTTTTTAAATTTGAATCTAAACTTAGAATTGATTTTTGAGTCTAAATTGAATCTAAGTTTAAAATTGTTTTTATTCTAAATTTATGATTGGTTTTTGAATCTAATATTAGAATTTAATCTAAATTTAGATTTCTTTTTAAATTTAAAATTAAATCTATTTTTGGAACAACTTTTTAATCTAAGTTTAGAATTGTCTTAAATCTAAATTTAGAATTTATTTTTGAATCTAAATTCATAATTAATTTTTGAATCTAAATTTAAAATTGAACCTAAAACTAGAATCTAAATTTAAAATTTAATTAATTTATTAATATTTTAGTTTAATATTTCTGTAAAGGGTCTAATTCTAGTCTAGTTGAAATCTTAAGATTCTTGTTTAGAAAACTAAAGAAACTAGTAGGAACAATTACATTCTTGATTTGAAAAAGATACGGGATCTATTTTGAATGGATTTGAATATTATGTAAATTTATTTGCATTTTTAACATAAATTCCATTAATAAGAATATAAATCAACCTCAGGTAAATTTATGAGGTGAGCAAAAGAAGGGAAGCCAAGTTTGTTAATAAAAAAATTATAGAAAGGAATATTTATGTAAATTAGAATTCCTATTTATACTATTTAAAATTTATATAATCTGATTTTTAAATTATAAATTATAAATTGGGAATAAACCCAAGCATGAATATGTTAGATTGGAAAACCTAGTCTTAGAATTATAAACTTAAGAATAAATATTGGAAACTTAGGAGAAAGAATTTTGGATAGATTGATTTTCAATGTGATTGACTAAATTGTGAAATAAATTCTTGGGATTGGGACTAATAGAAACTATAAACTAGTTATATAGAAAATAAGTAATTTGGACTATTTTGGCTATATTTTTTAAACAATAAAAAAAGGAAGAATACATGAAATTATTGCATCCATTTCTTAATTGAATTTTTGTAAACCTTCCATATCATTTCATTTTCACTTCAACCACTTTCAAACCTACTCAAAACTACCATCAATACCTAATTTGACCCTTATAGTTGCTAGTTAGTCTTTTCCACAAAGAAAATCATGCTTATCCTAAGGACACAGTCTCAAATTTAAAATCTATATTAGAGGATGATTACCATACCACCTTAGTGATGGTTGGTTTTCAATCAGAAGATTAAACTATCTCCAAGCTAGCACTTCAACAAATTTCATGGGATTCAAATTGTTTGACATGCTGCAACAATTATATCCACTTCCATGTCAAGTTTCCACAAATTTATAATAACAAATATAAATGCTATAAATACTAGTTCATTTCTCATTTAATTCATCAACAATTTCTTACGAGGGTTAAGGGTTACCTAGTACATAAGGTTTTCATAGAAATTCACCATCAACTTCCAATAGTTCTATGTAAGGTAATTTAGTAAACACATTCCTACCATGGTATTTAGTATTGTGAACCCTAGCTAAGGTTTTTAGGTTCCCAAAGCTATATCTATCTACCAATTGATACAAATAGAACTCATTTTCCAAGCTCAACCAATATGCATTGAATATTTAGTTCAATGGCCTTCTAATAACTCCTTACAAAAGACATAAATTCAACATCTTATAAAAAGTCATTTATTACTATTTTATATCTAACCATTTACCAAGTTAATTATATTGTTACCACTTTTCAATAAAAAATATTCCACAACTTAGAATATTTTTCCTTAAAATACTTTTTGTAATCTTTAATACTATGAATATAGATTTAAAGGGTACAAGGATTATCATGCCGTATTTGGTGATAACATAAATTGTTATTGTGCATTCCATACAACACCATATTCAATATTAACTTAGCAACTTGCAAATAATCCTTGCTAACAACTTTTCAATGTAATTTATTTGGGTTAAGTGATGCAAGGACTTATAGAGGTCATAAATTTTGAAACAAGAGTCTAATTGAGATGAAATTTTATATGGATGAGCATCTTGAGGAGGTGAATGCAATGCCAATAGAACTTGTTTAGTTGAAGCAAATTAGAAGATTTGATGTTTTTTGATACTTTTCAAATTTAATCTTTCTTATTTTTATTTTTTTGAACTTCATGCAAATTAGAAGTTCCCAGTTCTTAATTAGTCTTATTAGTTAGACTTCAATAATTGGAAAGTTTCATAGCCAAATGAGTAAGTATGTAGGATTACTAAAAATAGGTAGATTTTAGCAAGGAATTTGACTAATTAAAAAAGAGAATTTTCGGTTGGAGAAGGTAGAATATAGATGGAGTATCGAATTCTTGTGTATTTTTTAAATCTTTTTTACTATCAATAATGAAATAAATCATGATGCTATGATTTCTTGGTTGCATCATCAAGACAACTATATATCAATTGACTAAATTTTTAACCACCATTTAAAATTCCATTCAAGTGAGAAATCTTAAGGTAGGCAATGATTCAATTTACATTCAAGATCAAATATTTTCTTTCTAAAGTGGTATAATAATAAAAGAGCAACTAGCTAGCCTCTTCTAATGTTTAGCCTTCGAGGTGGCCAACCCTAGATTGAATATAATTTCTTGTAAATGTTATAAATTTTAAAAACCACATACTCAGAAGACAAACCCATCACAAAATAAATAGTCATTTATCATTATTTCATATAGCCAATAAGAAAATAAAATAGAACAAGAACATCAAAATTCCATTTAAATTTGTATACTTATGCCACTACTACTTCTATTCCTTGAATGCTAGTTGAAAGGAGGGGAGGCAATATTAAATATCAACAAAAACATGAGGATGAAAACAATTGGAGAGGAAGGTGTATATTGTGGGTATTAGTCAATAACCTACCTCCAAACTTCCCTAAGCTCAATCTAAGATAATTTAATAATATGAATAGGCATAAACATAAATCAACTTAGATTCATTATTTTATCAATGAGAGCAAATAATTTAAAATTAAAATCTATATAAGAAAGACACGGGTAGCGGAGTTGGCTTGGGTTGTGGGTTTGCTCCCCATTGGTTTCGAGTTCGACTCCGCTTTCGGGTTTACCCAGTTGGGACTGGCTTGCTGGGTGTTGGGTCCCCTTGTAGGGGACTAGTCTTGCCCCCGCTCACCCTAGGTACCCAAGATAACAAAAATAAAATAAAATTGAACTCTCAAATTATTAATTATTTTCAGCTATATGAATGAAAAATTTAGAACTGAATGCTATTTTAAGATAAATTAAATACTATTTAATAAATTGATTGGGAAGGAGGTGTGTACTTAACTATTGAAAAGATAACACAAGATATTTATTAAGTAGGTGTAAAATTTGTCTCAGCACTAAGAATGAGATGTTGAAGGTAAATTTCTAAAGTAGGCACTCCAAAGTTGCATAATATACATATTTTTAATATTTTTTAGAAAATGAGTGCCTTTACATGATATGATAAAAGTGCTCTAAACATATAATTATATCACAGGGCATTCTACAATGACCACAAGACATAATAACAAAAAAAACTCTAAATAAATAAATTAAAAAAAATAAATTATTAAATAATTTTAAAATAATATAAAAGAACTCTTAAATAGATAAGCATCTCTCTAATTTTTTTTTAGATAAATATTTTTAAGATATCTAAATAAATAGATTCCAAAATATGAATCACTTGCAATTATATGTCAATATATTTTCAATTAAATAGTTTTATTTATTTATTTTTCTTGACACACATTATTTTATCATAAAATTGTTATTGCATAATTTTATTTTATAGAATTAGAGTTCTATATAGAAAATATTTTTGCCTTTTAAATAATATATATTAAATATTTAAGGCTCATAAAATCATTTGAATTTCGTGGGAATCGGGGAAAACTGAAATTTCTGAAAATAAAAACTGGAACGATTTTTTTGAACATTAACGGTAACTTTCGCCAACTGTACAAGTTTATTTAAAAGATTAACCGCAAGAATTCATTTCATTGGGCTTTTTTCCTTTGGGTGATTTTGAAATACAAGGTGTCTGCAATTGATCAACTATGCATGGAAATTTCTCCAGCCAGTCATGGTGATTTCGAACTACAAGGCGTCTGCAATTGGTATGTGTTAAAACAGTTATGCATTTTTGCTTTCCTCTGTATTCTCAATCTTGTTTTTCCTTGTTCTTTGCTGGGCGATTTTGAAATTTCTCAAGCCAGTCATGCTGATTTTCCCTGAGTCTTTGATTCAAGTTATGTGGCCATGGAGGGAAGAGGATAAAGTTGAGGACCCACAGTTTAACCTGCAAACACTTTATTTGCTTTGGTTATTCAGATCTTAATCTGCTTTATTTTAGAAATCTGAAATTGATAGAAATAGAGTGAGAGATTATTTTACAGAAAGGAAGAAAGAAATTAAGACAATTTAGTTGCCCTGGTACCAAACATAATCTACTTCAGCTGTTGTTGTCTACTCTGCTATATATCTCTCTTCAAATATACTACTTCCCCTGTTCTGTTCCTGTTAAGCAGAAAGGAAGAAAGAAATTAAGACAATTTAGTTGCCCTGGTACCAAACAGACCCCTGAGTCAAACTTCACAATTGATTGTTTATCCAAAAATGGCAAACAGGACTTGAGAAAGAAATCTGTGAGCACTAACAGCTGTTGGTCAGAGTGATTTTCTTGTTTTTCCTTGTCTTTCTGATTTTGAAATACTGTATTTGATAAAGCAGTTATGCATGGAAATTTCTCAAGCCAGTCATCCTGCATTTTTCCTCTGTATTCTCAAGACAGTCATTGTGCAAGTTTTCTTTGGTTGTTTAGTTTAATTTTTTTAAGATTATTAACCAGTGATTTTTTCTTTCTAATTTCATTAAGTGCTCTTCATATGATAACGCCAACAAATGTAAAGAATTCTTTCATATCAGGCTTCAATTCCAGTTGGGTTTTCTGTGCATTTTGAAATTTGTTTTCAAGAATGATTATAACCATTTTTACAATGAAATTCTTAGTCCATTTTTTCTTAATTACTCTCGTGTGCAATTTTGCAAACACAAGTCCTAAGAAGAGAATTTATTTATAGTGGGTTTTTTCTCTCTAGTTTAAATTTTGTTTGCAGCATTTTTGCATTTTAGTTTTATTTTTTAATTTTTCATGGGTGTAGGTTTGAAGATATGGGCAGTTCTTCATATCTTGTTTGCAGTATGAATTATTAATCAACGAGTTTGAAAAAAATTGCCAAATTTATATTATGTAAATCTAATTTTATTGAGCTCTAGTTGATAGATATAGAGAATTTTCATATTAGCTTCTAAGCTCAAATAGACATAGAGAATTCTTTATATTAATTTCTAAGTTCAGATGGATTTTTCTAATTATTTGGAATTTTGTTTGGAGCTTGGATTACCAACCAATGATTTTTTGGTTTGCCTATTTTTGACAGATTTTAACATATGGCTCTGCAGAAGAGTGCATGATAGAACTCTTTATATTAACCTTTCATATGGGGTTTTTTGTCCATTTTGAATTTTGTTTGCAATGTGCATTATTAAGTAATGAATTTTTCAGTTACCTGCCTTTTTTGTCCATTTTGAATTTTGTTTGCAATATGTATTATTAAGTAGTGAGTTTTTTAGTTGCCTGTTTTTTCATTGACAATTTTAATCTTTTTTTCTGAACATTTATTGGGTGCAAATTTGGATTTATGGCCTGCATAAGGGGGCAGGATAACTCTTATATCAATCTCCAATTTCAAGTGGATTTTTCTGTTTACTTTAAAAAAAATTGCATTATAGAAGGTTAACCAATGAGTTTTTGGATTGACCATTTCTGAATTAAAAAAAATTAGTCTAAAAGCCTTAAGCACTCTTGAATGAAGGTATGAACATATGGATCTGTAGAAGAGAGTAAAACAAGGCCAATATAGAGAGTTCTTTCTTCAAATTTGTTCCAATTCTAGGTGGGTTTTCCTGTCCATTTTGAATTTTTTTGTAATATGCGCATGCAATTGAAAATTTAAAGTAATTGTACTCATGATTTTTTTGAATAATTGTTGTATAGTATTTCTTAGTGTTTTCTCTACACTTGCTTTTTAAGTTTCCTTTTCATTTTCTTTCGAGGTTTCTTGTATATTTTAATCTAATAGTATGCCATTTTTAAGGTAACCTTGGGCTTGCATCTCACCTTGCCAGTTGGACTGCATTGTGTCGATTGCATATTTGTCCAATATGTATGCACTGTAGAAAACATAATTTTAAATTGCAAAGTAAACAATCTCAATGCAATATGGCAGCCTTTAGATACACCTCCCCTTGGACCCAAGGAAGGAGAGCAGGCATCTGGTGTTGAGGACTTAAAATGTTTACACAAAGTACTTTCCAACCAATTATAGCTAAAAACCTGAGTTGCTAAATTTTGAAATCTAATTTTATAATATTCTTTCTTACCACCTTCTAGAGTCATTGTGCATGCAGAGGGTAAATATGTAACTGTGCATTACTAATGCAGATATATTGCAGGTGTTTGAAGACCTTTTAATTTGGGTCGTGGATGTTGTAAGAAGGATAAAGTTGTGAGTAATTAAGAAGTGTGTATAAAGAAGCCAAGAGATTTGATCTCATCCTCTCCTCGTCTCCTCGTTGATGAAAGTTGCACATGGGTTGTGACTCATGGGGGTGAGGGAAAGAAGACATGTGGTTCCTGGCTACAATGACAAAGAGATGGTGGAGCCCGCATACCACTAGCAAGTGGTCCCATGTGGCTTTATGTCATTTGGTAAGTATTACGGCTATGTGCAGTCAGATCTTTCATATTAAGCTGGCCAAATCTTGATCATCTGCTAATTAACACTCCAAAAAGATCAACGATTGACATTCAAAACTCAATTGGGTAAGTGAGTCGTTCTGGTTCGTGCGAGCAAGCCTTAATAGTTGAAGGGACATCGAGCTACTCAAGTAAGGAGTTGCATAATTATTAATACCTACCTTAAAGGCATAATTCAACATTGTGAAGTATACTCTACACACTCAAGGAGCTCGTGCTGTGGTTTTCCAATATTTTTCGATGTCGAAACCAGGATTGTCAACCTGTGAAGAGAACCAATAAGTGAATTATTGCCCTCCCATCAAAATTATTGATAAGTTGTGGCTTTTCAAAATCTTGAGTCTATTAGGGTTTTCTTGGTTTAGCATTTTTAAGGTTTGACATTCATAAAAGAGAATTTGTTAGTTTTGCATTGCATAATTCGTGTCAAACCCTTACAAAAGTCGTAAGCCTTGTTCAAATAAACCAGAAACCTTGCCTTGCAATACCTCATGTGTTATGGCTTCTAAAGTGAAAGCTTCTTTGTCTAAAGGGGAAGCTTTTGCTCCCAAAATGCCTTTGAATAAAGACCTCATGGACCAGTTACCACCCTTGACCATTGGTGCAAGGCACCATAGATCTTTAGGTAGAAATGTTGCAAAGTGATTAGGATTTTAGTTTGGTTTTTAGTTCTCATGGTGTAATAAGGTCTATAAGATCATTTCTTGTGTTTTCAAGTTGTTTTAGGTTGTCTTGGGTCAATGGGAGTCAAATTTTGTAAATGGTGTACAAGGTTGCAAAGTTGCACAACTTTTGCATTTTTTGTATTTAAGGGGAAGTTGAAAGTTCATGTTGTGTTTTTGGTGGGAAAACAATTGGAACCGGTTGGTTATGGTTGGGAACATTGTGGTAGGGTTGGTTGATGTAATTTTGAAGTTTTGAATTAAAAAACTCTTGTTTTTTGCGTTTTCAAGACAAAATTTGCTGCTACAGCCAACAGTACGGCCCTGTACGACTTGTAGGTGAACATTTATGTATTTGAATTGATGGAGAATTGGATTAAATTCATTTTGGTCTTTGTCTCATAATATTTCATTGAGTTTAAAGGATTTTATTGCATTTTTTCTGAAAGCAGCCTTGAAACCTTGATTTTAAGGGTTTTATTGGAGAAAATGAATTTGTGAGTCATTCCACCTGGTAGAAAATGCTCTAACTTGGTGGAATAGTATATTTAGGTGTAGGTTTTTCTTTTATGTGGTTGGAAGGAGTAGGGGAGGAGGTTTTGTGTAGATATGATAATGCCCTAGGCAGGAAAGCACTTGTTTTTGAGCAATTTTGATGCATAGGTGGTAGGGTTTGATAGAAAACTCTTGGACAGTGACTTGAAAGGGTTGGATTACTATGTGCAGACCTAATTTGACTGGTCTAAGATGTTGATATGAAGAATGGAGGCTAGGAGTGTGTAGAACCAATAGTGACCTTATCATACAAGCTTAATTAGGCCTTTTTCCTAGCGTAGCAGTAGAGATTTGAGGGTCATGTTCCAAAGAAACCCTATGAGCTTTTGGGATATGTTATGAAAGAGGAAAATGGGTATCTAAATCTGTAATTGGTTTCAAGGTGTGATGTCAGGTTTGAAAATTATGCTTGAAAAACATTGTTTGCGGTGCTACTAGGTTTAGAGATAGTTTGTGTACAAATTCACCTTGTTTGGTGTTTGGAGACTTTGGTAAAGGGTAGATTGAGTTAGTTGTGTTTCCTCACCCTGTTCTGCATCAAATTGGTATCAGAGCATAGGTTTTGATCATTTGAAGGAAATAGGTTGAAGTTTGAAGAAGGAAAAGTTGCAATTTGAAGGGAACAAGATGCCTCCAAAGGGAAGTGTAGTCATTGCTAGGGAAATAAGAATGATGGAGGAGTCTGAGGAAGCTCTTTTAGCCAGACTTGCAGCATTGGAAACAAACCAAAGAAGAGGTGAGGCCACTGCAAATGAGAGTGACCGAGAGGAAGAGGAAGAGGGTGAGAATGAAAACCCTCCAAGAGGAGTCAAAGGTGATGATGATGAGTTGAACCCTGATGAAAGAAGAATGGTTGAGATGTTGAAGGCTGCCAAGAGAGATGCTTCTGATGTGAAGATGGAATTTCCCATGTATGGAGGAAAGTTAGATTGTGAAGAAGTGCTAGGTTGGATTGATACACTAGACAATTATTTTGAATACAAGGAGGTAGCAGATGAATAGAAGGTGAAATTTGCTAAAACTAAGTTGAAAGGCCTTGCCCTAACTTGGTGGAATTATGTGTAGGAAGAGAGTGAGAAAAGGCAAAGCAAAAATCAATTCATGGGATAGGATGGTATCTAAAGTGAAGAGTCAATTTTGCCCCATGACTATGCAATCCAAACTTTTAGAAAGCTGCAAAATCTCAAGAAAAAAGAGATGGATGTCATGGCTTACACCGAGGAGTTTCACAAGTTGAGCATTAGAGAAAGTCATGTTGAGGATGAATTTGAAAAGATAGCAAGGTATATAAATGGGTTGAGGTTCAATATACAAGATGAAATGAGTATGGCCACCCCAAGAACAGTTGAAGAATGCTTCGAATTGGCTGTTAGAGCAAAAGAAAAGTTGAAGAGAAGGCAGGAGAGACAAGGTAGAGGCAGAGGAAACACCTCTAGAGGAAGAGGTTCATTTTCCAACTCAAGGTAGTCTTATGAAAGCCAAGAAGATGTAAGCAAGGGCCAAGAACAAGGGGTAGATCAAAGAGGTGGATTTAGAGGCAATGGATAGGGTTTTAGAGGTAGATTTGGAGGACAAGGAAGAGGGTCACAAGGATTCATAGGGAGATGCTATCAATGCAATAAATTTAGACATCTTCACATGGCAGTGAAAGAAGGAATCAGTTGGTGCAAGAAGAAGATAGTGAAAGTGTGAACTCAACACCACAGCATGTTGCTCCTGAAGTTGGAGAATCACTAATGGTAAGGAGAACACTCATCAAAGCATCAAAGGAAAAGGAGCCATCACAAAGAAGGACACTCTTCATAACAACTTGCAAGTGCATGGGTAAGGTATGTAAGGTTGTAGTTGCTTCAGGCAGTACTAATAATATGGTGTCCATTGAAATGGTTGAGAAACTAAAATTGCCTAGAATACCACATGATACTCGTTATAAAATTTCTTGGTTGAATGAGGATCAATTTGTTTTGGTAAACGAGCAAGCTTGGGTTGAGTTCAATATAGGAGGGTACAAGGATAGGATTTTATGTGACGTATTGCCTATGGATGTGTGTCATTTGTTGCTAGGGAGACCTTGGCAATTTGATAGGCATGCAATGTATGATGGTACGAGGAATACATATGAGATTGAAAAGGATGAAATCTCTTTTACTTTGACTCCATTGATAGAAGATGATAAGGGACAAACTAAGGTAGCCAATGTGATAATATTAGGTAGAAAGGAATTCATCAAAGTAGAGAAAGGTGAGAACATGAATCTTGTAGCCACTAATAAGAATGGAGATACTAAAACAACAAATTTGAAGAATAATTTGATTTTGGATGGAACTGATATTGAGTTAGTGTCAAAATTTGATATGTTGAAGGTCAAAGATGAATTGATGTTGCAAACTCAAGGTTGGCTTAAAAGGTATGTTGATGTGAAGTTAGAAGAGGTGTTATTCATTGTTTTCCAAAGAGGATAATGGTCATTCAAAGGTTGGTAAGTCTAAGGTTGGTAAAATTGAGGTTGGTCATTTCATATCATAGGTTGGTAAATCTAAGAAAGCAACAGTTATAGGGGCAGAATATCAAATGGAGGAGATGAAAGGCAAAAGTGAAGAGATTAAGGGTAAGTTGCAAAGAAAGGTGGACAAGTTCAAGCATGCATCAAAAGTAAAGAAGAAGGTGGTTCATGACAAGGATGGAAAAGGTTTGCTGGAAAGTACTCAAGCAGGTTCAACAATGTTTTCAGATGAGGGAAGAGACAAAGAACATCCATTAGGTTAGCCTATGAAGTTAGAGCATTTGCTAGGTACCAAGGAGCTCAACAAGGCAAGGGACAATGCCTACTTCAAGTACTTGGTTCATTGGAAAGGTGTACCACAAGAGGTTATCAATTTGGGGTCAGAAGATGATGTGGACAAGGATTTACTATTGCTACACGGTCCTCAAGGCGACTTGAGTTCCTTTTTGCCCGAGAGTATGGTGTAGGGCACCATAGATGTTTAAGTAGAAATGTTGCAAAGTGATTAGGATTTTGGTTTGGTTTTTAGTTGTCATGGTGTACTAAGGTCTATAAGACCATTTCTTGTATTTTCAAGTTGTTTTAGGTTGTCTTGGGTCAATGGGAGTCAAATTTTGTAAATGGTGTAAAAAGTTGCAAAGTTACACAACTTTTGCATTTTTTGTATGTAAGGGGAAGTTGAAAGGTCATGTGTTTTTGGTGGGAAAAAAATTGGAACCAGTTGGTTATGGTTGGAATGCTTTAAAAAGACTTTTTGAACGTTGTGGTAGGGTTGGTTGATGTAATTTTGAAGTTTTGAATCAAAAAGCTCTTATTTTCAAGACAAAATTTGTTGCTACAGCCAATAGTACGGCCTTGTACGGCCTGTAGATGAACATGCATTTGAATTGATGGAGAATTGAATTAATTTCATTTTTGTCTTTGTATCATAAGATTTCATTGAGTTTAAAGGATTTTATTGCATTTTTTCTTAAAGTAGCCTTGAAACCCTGATTTTGAGGGTTTGATTGGAGAAAATGGATTTGTGAGCCATTCCACTTGGTAGAAAATGCTCTAACTTGGTGGAATGGAAGATTTTGGTGTAGGTTTTGCTTTTATGTGGTTGGCAAGAGCAAGGGAGGAGGTTTTGTGCAGATATGATGATGCCCTAGGCGGGAAAGCACTTGTTTTTAAGCAATTTTGATGCATAGGTGGTAGGGTTTGATAAAAAACTCTTGGACAGTGAATTGTAAGGGTTGGATTAGTATGTGCAGATCTAATTTGAATGGTCTAAGGCGTTGATATGAACAATGGAGGCTAGGAGTGTGTAGAACCAATAGTGACCTTATCATACAAGCCTAATTAAGCCTTTGTCCTAGCGTAGTAGCAGAGATTTGAGGGTCATGTTCTAAAGAAACCCTATGAGCTTTTGATATATATTTTGAAAGAGGAAAATGGGTATCTAAATCTGTAATTGGTTTTTGGGTGTGATGTTAGGTTTGAAAATTATGCTTGAAAAACATTGTTTGTTGTACTATTAGGTTTAGAGGTAGTTTGTGTACAAATTCACCTTGTTTGGTGTTTGGAGACTTTGGTACAAGGTAGTGTTGTGACCTATTTCACACATCACCCCATTGCAAATGGGGACCGCCAGTAGTTTTCCTTTTAGGGTTTTGCTTTAGCATTACAATTTCATAAAGTTCATTGCTTTGGGAGTTTGGAGTTAGAGTTTTGAGAAATCACTTAGGTCAAGTATAGAATTCAAGTCCAAAACAGTGTATAGACATCTTCAAAGTGCTCAAAAGGTCTGGAGGATGAGGAATGCCATTGCTTTGAGTCAATTCTGACACTTCCTATTTTTTAGGGATTCTGCTTTTTTGCTTTTTGCTTTATGTTTTTTTCTTTTTTCAGCTTTTTTGAAAGTTGACCAAGGGTTGGGTCCCTATTGATGCATGTTTTGTGACACACCAAACATCAGAATAAAATTCTCAAAGACACCCTATCTTCTCTTGAAAAACCACCGCATATGCTAAGATTGCGAGAAGATCATATGGCAATTCCAAGGTTCCTTATGTCAGGTCTTGACGTGTGGATAAGCTCAATGGTCGTTGTGATATGTTGGTAACACAAAGGGATCTGTGCTAGGTTTGTTCAATTCACAATGAAGGTTTAGGCAATGAGGCTCTGTTGTTTGGGTCCTAGATCAAACAAACTGAAAAAAGAGGTAAGGGTTTAGAAGTTCTAATCTACTCCCTAAGAATTCAAGAGATGGTATTGAATTGGCAAAACCAATAACCACACTTTGCTTCGCCATGCTCAACGACAACTACACAAAGTGGGTGCAATATTCAAGGGAGTGTGCTTATAATTTTCATGTCATGAATAACTACCATCAAATTGAACAATATTTATCTAGACAAAAGTTAAGCATCCACATTATCAGCTTAGTCTAACTTTACGCATTGAAAGGAAATCATCCATCCAAAGAAAGTATGAGGGAAAGTTTCACCAATCTATACTATCAATCTATTATTCATCTAACAGACATGAAATAAAATCTAAACTATGATGAGGGATAAGAACCATGTAAACTCCAAAATAAGAAAAGTAATCACCATCAATTCAAATAATGCATTACTTATTACTTTGGCAATTGTATGCAACAATTTACTTTTCTCAACATGTTTTGCAACATGCTCCCATGCTTTAAAAATGAGGGGTGAGCTTAATTTAGAGGCTCCCCAATTACAATTCAATGGCCATGATTGATTTAGGATCTGTTGTGACCTTTTCACACATCACCCCATTGCAAATGGGGACCCTTTGTTTTTCGCTTTTTGGGTTTTGCCTTGGTGTCACAATTGTTTATCACCATGTTTCTTTACAATGAGGAGTTAAAGTTTTGAAGAGCCATCCGAGCCAAGTTGAGAATTTGAGCCTGAATCATTGTCCAAACATCACCATAGTGCTTAGGAGGCCCAAGGGATGAAGATCGACTGTCGTTTCAGTCAAATCTGACACCTCCTACTTTTTGGGGATTGCCCCTTCGGACCCCCCATTTTTTAGGGACTTTATTTTTGGCATTTTTGGCCTATTTTGGACTTCCTATTTTTTAGGGGCTATTTTTAGAAAGTTGCTATTTTGGGAAAAGTTTCTATTTTTGTCAGAGTTTCCATATTTGGAAGGGGCCCGAATTTTGAAAATCCACTCAGAAGTTCCAAAAAGTCAACAAAAATCTCAGAAAATCAATTTGAAAAATTTCGTGAATTCATGGTGAAAATCTGAAAAATGTTGAAAATCTGGAAAAATCAGTCAAGAAATCACAGAAATTGATAGAAATATGGAAAAATCAGTCCAAGAAATCACAAAAAATGGTGAAAAATCTGAAAATTCATGAAGAAATCTGAGAGGTCATGGTAAATTTTCCTAAGTGTGGATTCATGGGAGTCCAACCAACATGGAGAAAGAAGAAGTTGATGGCAAGGGCTTTAGCTAGGTTCGCCATGGAGAAGAAGACAATGGCATGAAGAAAGGAAAGGTCTGACCTCCACAATGTTGGATGGCATGACATAGGAAATGGCTTGAGATTGTGCCAAGTCCGCCCAACAAAGAAGGTAATGGCATGAAGACAAGCCAAGTCCACCCTTGGACAAATAGAATGGCATGGCAGTAGGCAAAGTCCGCCCCATGTAAAGTGGCAAGAGATTGTGCCAAGTCCGCCCTTGGAAAGTAGTTTGGATGGCATAAAGGCATGCCAAGTCCGCCCCACTCAACAAAGACATGGCATGAGGACATGGCAAGTCTGCCATGCCATGGAAAAGAAGATGGCAAGTAGTTGGTGAAGTCCGCCCATCTTGGAAGAAGGCAGAAAATTAAGAAATTTGGCTAAGTATGAACACCTTTGAGGGGGGAAAACTTGAAAAATTTGGCTAAGTATAAGTGCCTTGCCTGTGTAAAGCTACCTTGGGGAGAAAAATTTCATGAAATTGATTAAGTATTTGATGCCTCAAAAAATGAAATTTGAATTTTGGCTAAGTGTAAAAGGAAAATACATGTGGAAAAAAAGACTCCAAAGTCCGCCCTTGCAGTATAGTAAGAAGACTCCAAAGTCTGCCCTTGCAACATGGAAAGAAGGAATGGTGAGAATGTCTAGACAAGAGGAAAGTCCTACCTTGGCACTTAGAAAAAGTGGCAAAGCACATGCAAAGTCCGACCTTGGAGAAATGGAGTTGAAAAAGGATTCTCAAAGTTCGCATAGACCATCAAGAGCACATGGAAAAGAAAGTTGAAAGTCCGCCTAGAAAATATGATAAAATTTGTCTAAGGTACGAAACATCTAGAGGGAAGAGAGGATATGGAAAAGCACTTGCAAAGTTTGCCATGCTTCAAGAGAGAGAATATGGAAGACTTGATAAGAGGTCCGACCTCCAGAGAGAGACATGGAGAATTTGACATGAAATCCTCCAACATTTGAAGATAAAAAAAAGACTCTCAAAGTCCGCCATGGAAAAATGTTCACCAAGTCCAACTTATAGAGAGAGAGTATGGCAAACAATGAGAAGTCCGATTTCGAGAGATAGAAATGAAGAGTTAAATATGAAATATGCTCATGCCAAGATGAAAATGACGAAGAGAGTATGAAGTTTGCTTTGAATTCGAAACAAAATTCACTTTGGTATCAGGAGAGAGAGTGTTAAAAAATTCAGCACGAGGCCAGATTTCAGGAGAGTGAAAATGAAAATCTTCATCCAACATTGGGATTAATGAATAATTCTTGCCATGGCTAAATTTAAAAAATAAAATAAAGATAAAATCAAATAAATTAGCCATTTTGGAGAAAATTAACAGCTTGAAAATAAAATTAGAAAATTTATAAAAATCTTTCAAAGCTGAATTAAATTTAGATTTATTTATTTTACTGCAGGTGGATGACTACAAAAGGAAAATCTTCAAAGAGGAAAATGGCAAAGAAAGTGTAAAGTCTGACTTGAAGGGAGATATAAAAAAAAAACTTGGAAGTCCACCCTTGCACATGGCAAGACCAACAGAAAGTCCGCCAAGAATTTGGCATCATGAAGACAACAGCAAGCACATCGTCAAGTACATCCAACTTACACAAGCCAAATTCAAAATTGAAGACAAATCCACTGGCAAAGTTCATTTGAGCACAAAAATGGCCAGAATCTCGAAGATGTTACAAAATGAAATTGAATAGCCAAAATTTGGCTATGGAAATTCTTCACAGAGAAAGTTCCAATTTCCTCCATTGTGGCGAAAGCACAAGGGAGTTCCTCTCCAAATTCAAGGCACTTCAAGGAATTCCAAATCAATCTGAGAAGAAAGACTTACTAACTTCAAGTCTAAACAGGTGCTCCAAGGCGAGGTGAGAAGAAGAAGCCAAAGTCATCCAAGATCAAAGCACAAAGGATAAAGTCATCGGCAAGGAAAATATTCTAAGAAACAAGACCAAAGCGACCAAGGAAGACATCCAACACACTGAGGTGGCGCCTCGTCATCTTCCAAATCAACATGCAACAACTTTCTATTTTATCTGTTGGTTCATATTTAGCAAAAAGGACAAGTGTCCTCGAATGTAATTTTCTCATTGATCGAGGGGTAGCAAACCCTAATTAGGGTTTTATTTGTAATCTTGGCCATTGAATTGTAAATGGGGAGCCTATAAATTGAGCTCACCCCCTCATTTGTAAAGTATGGGAGCATGTTGCAAAACATGTTGAGATAAGCAATTGTTGTGGTATAAGTAATAAGTAATGCATGCATTGTTAGATGGTGATTACTTCTCTTATTTTGGAGTTGGCATGGTTCTTATCCCTCATCATACTTTGAATTTTTTATTCATGTATGTAGATGAATGCAAGATTTGATAAGTGTTGATTATGGTGAAAATTTTTGCACACACTTTCTTTGAATGGATGATTTTCATTCAATGCGTAAAGTTAGCCTGAGCTTATTTTGTGGATGCTTAACTTCTTTCTGGATAATTATTGTTTGATTTGATGGTAGTTATTCATGATGTGAAAGAAATCATAAGCTTACGTTCCCTTGAATTGCACTTACTGTTAGTTGTGGATTGAGTGTGGCAAACAAAGTGTGGTTATTAGTTCCCACCAAGTCCATCTGGTCTCTTAATTCTTAGGGAAGTAGATTAGAACTTCTGGAACCCTTATCTCCTTTTTCAGTTTGTTTGATCCAAGACCCAAACAGTAGAGCTTTATTGTCCAGACCTTCATTGTGAATTGAACAATCCCAGTGTAAGTCCCTTTGTGTTACCAGCAAATCACATCAAATCATAGAGCTCATCCACACCTAACTGAAACATTGGAATTGTCGTATGATCTTTCTTGCAGTCTTAGAATACGAGGTAGTTTTTCAAGAGGGGATAGAGCGTCTTTGACATTTTATTCTAGAATGTTTGTTGTGTCATAAAACACACATCAATAGGATCAACAGCCGAGATTAAAATAAAACCCTAATTAGGGTTGGTCATAACTAACTCCTCAACCAATGAGAAAATTACATTCAAGGACACTTGTCCTTCTACTAAATATAAACCAACAATAAAATAGAAAGTTGTTGCATGTTGATTTGGAACAATTTGATTGGTTGGAAGATGATGAAGTGCCACCTCAGCGTGCTAGATGTCTTCCTTGGTCACTTTGTTTTTCTTCCACGTGCTTGCCTTAGAATATCTTTCCTTGTCGACGACTCTGTCCTTTGTGCTTGTTCCTTCCTACCTTTGATCTTTGGATCTCCCTTGAGACTTTGATTTCTTCTTCTCATTGTATTGGAAGTCTCGCCTTAGAGCATATGTTTGGACTTGAAGTTATTAAGTCTTTCTTTCCGAATTGCTCTAAAATTCCTTCAAGTGCTTTGAATTTGGAGAGGAACTCCCCTGTGCTTTTGCCACAATGGAGGAAATTGGAACTTTCTCTGTGAGGAATTTCCCATACTTAGCCAAATTTTGGCTAGTCAAGTTCAATTTGTAATACCTCTGTGTGGACTATTCAACCTTTAGCCAAGATTTTGGCCATCTTGATGCACGAATGAACTTTTCTTGTGGACTTGCCTTCAATTCTAAAAGTGGCTTGTGCTTTGTAGGACCGATTCCATCCCTAGATGAGGATTTTATTCACTTCCTCTTTTCTTTTCCTCTTTATTCCTCTTGTTTTTCTTCCAACACTTAGTCAATTTTCTGAATTTTTCTCCTTGGGCGTACTTTACTTTGGTCTTTCCATCCACTCTTTATGCCAAGGTCTTACTTTATGAGGCTTTGGACATTCCTTGCTGAGGGAGGTCAGACTTCACTTGTGCCTTTCTAATTTTTTTGAATTTTTTACTAAGCCAATTTTTTGTTTTTCCTTGGCTTGGCGGACTTTATCCTTGTCTTGACATCTTCATTTTCTTCCTGGGCAGACTTGTCTTGTGCTTAGGCATCTTCATCCTTAGGTGGATTTGATAGTAGTTTAGACATCCTTACTTGAGCTAAGTCGGACTTTGCATGTGCTTTGCCATTTTTTTTTAAGTGCCAAGGTAGGACTTTCCTCCTGTCTGGGCATTCTCACCATCCCTTATGGCGGACTTTGGAGACTTCTTTCCATGTTGCAAGGGTGTACTTTGGAGTATTCTTTCCATACTGCAAGGGCGGACTTCAAGAAGTTCTTGCCATTCTCATTTTGGCATGGCAGATGTGGAACTTCTTTTCCACATGTATTTTCCTTTTACACTTAGCAAAAATTCAAATTTCATTTTCCGAGGCATCAAATACTTAGTCAGTTTCATGAAATTTTTTCTCCCCAAGGTAACATTACATAGGAAAGGCACTTATACTCAGCCAAATTTTTCTAGTTTTTCCCCTCAAAGGCATCCATACTTAGCCAATTTTTTAATTTTCTACCTTCTTCCAAGCTGGGCAGACTTCACCAACTACTTGCCATGGTAGGGTGGACTTTCCACTGCTTTGTGCCATATCTTCATCTCTTGGGCGGACTTGGCTTATGATCAAGCTATCACACATTCTAGCTTGGGGTGGACTTGGCTTATGATCAAGCCATCTTTCCTTTAGCGGACTTGGTAAGGTGTTATGCCATCTTTTCTTGAGTGGGCGGACTTGGCTTATGATCAAGCCATATTCTCTTTAGCTTGGGTGGACTTGGCAAGGTGTTATGCCATCTTTGCTTGAGTGGGCGGACTTGACTTATGATCAAGCCATCTTCTCTTTAGCTTGGGCAGACTTGGCAAGGTATTGAGCCACTTCTCTTGGGCGGACTTTACCCATGTTCATGTCGTTCCCTCATCTTCCTATGGTGGACTTGCCCAATGTCCATGCCATTCCTCTTGTTCAAGCTTGGGCGGACCTGTCCATTGCTTGTGCCTTGATTCTCCATTGGAGGGCAGACTTGACTCAGTGTTGAGACATCCTCTTCATTCCAGCCTAGGCGGTCTTGACATAAGCTCATGCCATGACCCATACTTAGGCGATTTTGTAGCTTTCTTCTGTCTCTTTCAAAATTTCACACTTATTTCCATTTTGGGGTCTTCTGAAGATGACATTACTAAAACCATGCCCCGGGCACTTTCCAAGAATAGAAACCTTCCCAAAATAGAAACTTTCCAAAAATAGTCAACTTTCCAAAAATTAATCCCTAAAAAATAGGAAGTCCAAAATAGGCTAAAAGTGCCAAAAATAAAGTCCCTAAAAAATAGTGGGCTAGAGTGAAAATCCCCAAAAAGTAGGAGGTGTCAAAATTGACTCAAATGATAGGCAATCCTCCTCCTCCAAGCCTTCTAAGCATTCTAATGATGTTTGTGGATTGATTTGGGCTCAAATTCTTTACTTGGCTCGGGTGACCCTTCAAAAACTCTAACTCCTCATTGTAAAAGAAACATGGTAATTAGCATTTGTGATGCCAAGGCAAAAACCCAAAAAGCAAAAACAAAGGGTCCCCATTTGCAACAAGGCAATGTGTGAAAAGGTCACAACATCTAGTGCCAACCTAAATAAATGTTCCTGAACATTTCAAAGATAGAATCTACTTCAAACCCAAAATATTAGATTCATTCTAACTAACTTACCCCTTGGCTAAGAAGAGTACACAAAAGGGAAGAGGAATCCTAGACTATATCAGGACCTTTTATCCTCCAGTTACGAGTGTGTGCAAATGCGTTTATTTCCGTCTCTTAAGACCAATATGACTCTTTGGTTCCATCATGGTTGTTTGTATATTTTGTCTTAACTCCAAAAACATCCTTGGATAGAGCCTTGCTTCCAGTGAGTGTCCATAGCCCCGGCAAGGTTATCTTCTATAATCTCACGGAGATTGCTCTACTTTCGACGATTTATTATTTTCATTTTCTTTGTTATTGAGTGTATGCCTATAGAGATGTCCGCACACCCAAAGCCAAGTGTTTTGATCTTTCATTCTCTTTTCGTTCTTTTGATATTCTTTTTCTTTTCACATATTTCCACACTTTGGCTTGTAAGCAATGAAGCTCACATGGGTTTGAGCATTATAGTGGCACTGAAGTAAGACTTTTAATTCTTAGCCATGACTTCACTTAGGAGACCATAATGACTCAGATAATTCCTTAAGTGTGTGACATATAATAACTGTAAGACTCAGTGTCAAGATACAATAGATGATTCTCTTTCCAGTCAAGTACTAACCTTTAACCTTAAGATACTTTAGAAATAATTAATCTAGGATTCGAAGATTATCCACAAATATTTACCCAAGAAATGGATTGAACATGATTTAGCACAGACACTAGAGTTATTAAGATACAACACCCTTACAAATGGGAGCCCACTTTATTGAAAGCAAAACAAAACGAACAAGCAAACTAAACTAAGAAAGCAAAACAACTAATCTAAAGCAAACAAAGCAGAAAGAAAACCCTACTCTTAAACAAAAATGAAAATTTTAAGCAAACAATAGTCAAAAGACCTAAGTATATACAACTCCTAGTATGATTTCTCAGGGTGTGCAATAACAACACAACAGTGGTCACAGTGCGAAATTTTGCAAACTTATCTTTAAACTCAAAAAAATATTCTTTCAAAGGACAAATCTGAAACTCAAGCAAAACTTCAGGAAAGATTAGTAACTGGGGCAACTCATTCGGACCATGATTAATCCATAAACAAGTTATCTTTCCTAAATCTCCATAGTCAAAATGATATTCCTTGTAGTCAACAGTAGGGAAAGATACAACCTAGTGGTCTTCATTCGCAAACATGAATTCTTGCCTATCGTCCATTGCTTCATCAGGAGGTTGAGATTGATGGTAAACCATACCACTTGCATCCAAAACATGGAGATCAACATTACATTCCAGGTTGGGTGGAGTGTGGCAGGAATTGGATTCAAACGAGAATTTGGAAATTTGGAGTATTTCATGCATTGGCTCCTTTTGAATCCCTAACAATGGATCAAGCCCAAACCTGAATTGTTCTTCATTTTCTATCTCTTTCACAGTTGCTTGTTTGTCAAGTAGCCTTCCATTTGCTTCAATTTCATCAAGCAATTCCTCCATGACTGTGATCATTGGATCAAGCGCCGATGCGAAATGTGCTTCATATTCTGCTTCCATTTTGGTAGCCCATTGATCATCTAAGTTGCTTATCATTTCTTTCATCTTGTTCATGCATGATTTTGAAGATTGGATCCCGAAAACGGATGAAGACCACTTTCATTTCCCCGCATGTTTCCCACCTCTTGGGAATGTAATGCAACTAAATAGGGGAATCTTTATTATAAGTGGTCCAATAGGATTTTGACATGTGTACTTTCTGGCTTGAGGCTTTTTTTGCTCCTTTGTTTCTATAAGAAGGAATTCAGGGCCAGAAATTAGGGGTTCATTCTTTTACATTCAACACTATGAATTGTAAAAGGAGTATCAAGCATGTTTTAGAGTTTTGTCTTAATTTTAGAGTTTGTTATTTTGTATGTAATTTTGATAACAATATAGCAAATACAATACAGTGTAATACCAATTTCATGGCTATTGTCTCTCCTTGTACTCGTTTTATGAGTTATGAATGAAGTAATCCAGGATTCCTTTTGTTTGTCTCTATTGTTTCTCAATAGATGTTTAATTTCATTCCTGCTTATTAGTTCAATGAATTCTTGGATGAAATTGTTAACTCATAAGAATTAGGTGCTAGGATATTTGTAAGCAGTGATGATCATGAATGTAATAGGGGAATGTTGTAAAGCAGTGTTTCTTGAGATTGTAGGTTGCTATTGATAATATGTTGTCTGGTTCCATAGGTTGATATTGACTCCATGCTTGGAATAAGACACCGGTTCGTGCGAAGTATTCATAATTCAGTTCCTAAGTTGATTCATCAGCTATTCACCTTTATTTTATAAACTTTCAAATGGATACCACTGTAGTTTTTTTGTGTGGAGTTTCATCTTCTCATGCTCTAAGTGTAGGATATTAGTAAATGAGCTACCAACTTATTGGATGTGCTACGTTGTTGAATAAATTTATGAGAATTATTTGTTATTGACCATGTATCTGAGTAGCAGTCATATAAATTCTTGAGTATACATTGTGGGATCACCCTCCTGGGTTTAACAGAGCCCAAAGTGTAGGAGTAGAAGTCTTACAACTTTTACTCATTCGTTGGCCAATCCCTTTGGAGTACTAAGTATTGGAAATGGCAAAGTCCATAGGTATTTTTGAAGATCAGTTTGGTTCTTAAAGAATAACCAACACCTACCTCACTCACTCTCAGTTACCTTTAGTAAACTTCAGTTGGGTAAGCTGTGAAACCATTTTAGAATATAGTCTTTCTTTTGTCTTGAAGAGATTACCTGCCTTGGTTTAAACACCTCTAATAGACACCATCCTCTTAATTGTATTTCACTCTTAGAAATTAATTGGGTTACCTTTTAATGGTCAGACATACTCCTCTTTTGGCCCTGTTGAGTGTTTAGCAGGCTGAATACCATATACTATACGTGTTAAAGGATTCAAGGTTTCCAAACTCAAGGGTTGGCATGTGTAAATGTTAGCCTCCATAATCTCGGTTGCATTAATTTTACTATACAATTAACTAAACCCTTAGACAAATTTACAGGTGAAGTGGTAAAATTGTTGTAAACAAAATAGCAATCCCTTGATTGATGGCTCTTAACTTCTCACTTTTAATGATTATCTAGGAGAGAAAATTCTGCTATATATCTACTCTATCCTTGCTTTCCTCTCATCCAATTTCCTGCCCTAAAGCATTCCAGTACAAGAAGATAGCGTATCCCTTTTCTTTGTGCCAGTTTCCTCTATTAACCAAGGCATCTAAAAATGACAAGGTACTGAAGCTTATATTTTGACTATCACAAATATTGTAAATTAATATTATTCAAGAAAATAATTCTTCATGGCATATATTAAAATGAAAGAGAAATACGTTAGAATGTAAGCAACACATCTATATGAAAATGTAAAAGATCCATACAACCCAAGTTATAAATCTGCACACCACCTTATTGCACTACTGGCTGCTAGGACTTTCATAATTTCTGATATGTTTTGTTGGTTGCTAGGAAAGCCATAGTTAATTTCACATGGTTAATTTCTGCCATGTACTGTTGGCTGCCAGGATTGTCATAGTTAATCACCTAGTTAATTTTTGATATGCTTTGTTGGTTGCTAAGGCAGTCTTATGTAATCAGGTAGCAAATTTATATTAGGTTATAAGAAAACAGCCACCTATGGGTCCTTGTCTGGAAATATATTGAGAGATTAAAAATAAGTTGGGTATCAACCCCAAATATCAAGGGGTCGGTTAGTGACCTCTATCCCCAAT
>VDFB02328245.1:0-37622 GCA_007258455.2 Sequoia sempervirens
AGATGGAACTGAACAAGTTAAGTAATGTGGTTGAATGGTTTAAAAGGAAGACACTTGGCATAATATGATTGGCTTCTATGGATTGGAAGATAACCTTGTGGGACCTTCATGGAAGTTTAGATCCATAGAAGCAAATAAGATGATGCCCACGTGTGGTCCAATGGTAGAGCTTGTGGTTGGCCCATTGTGTCTATTCAACAAAAGCATTCACACATTAGCTTGAGTATCCTCCTAAATCCATATTATTGCACCTTTTGATTGCATCCAAAACTTCGGCAAATCAATCATGCAATAATTCCTTTCGCTATCTATAATGTTCTGCTCTAAATTTGGACCTCATAAATTTTTGAGGGAGGGAATGTGGTATGTGGCTCAATGTGGTTAACTTCTGATCTATAGATAGCTTAACCTCAAGCCCCTGAAATGATGATTGATCCAGCAAAGTTGTTGATCTTCTAATAGGACAAAACATATTGTGCCATGTGGTGCTTTGCGAGTTTCTATGGATGAGTAGATCAGGAGTGAAGCTTTTACCAATCTGGGTAAAACCTTTTGAAGCTGTTGATTTCAGAACTCTATATGGACGGGAGCCAAGTTGATCAAGTGACTCCAAATTCTAATCTTTGTTAGTTGATGGTATGGAATGCTGTTTGAACCTTTAAAAGGGAAATGATGAGCAATTGAGCATTAATACAAGGCACCATTAATGCACGATTTCCATGTTGTTCCTGTGATAATGCAATAAGCTCAATTGTGATTCTCATATTTCCTCATTTGTGCATTAATAGTCAACTGAAAAATATGTCCTAGCTGAACTAGAGTTTTTGCAATTGAATTGCCATGCTTGTGATTGATGAATTTCAATCTTTTTTCCAATTAAAGTTCAAAAGTTATTCTAATGATCTGACCTGAAATGGTTTAACTTCTGATATAATGAAAAGATTTGTCTCTGCAATAACTATAATATCGCCTCTTGGAAAATAACTCCAAACAATTTGTATTGCACATATATACAGACTCACAGCACATAAGCATTCAAATCGAGAATTACATATGATAAGGACTAAAATAGATACAGTCCAAGTATTCATGCATTACATAAATGAGGTGTGTAAATTCTCTTACACAGTCTTTATCTCTGTCAGATACACAAGCTACTATATGATTTTTCTATATGACCAACAATCATATGCAGGTTTGGAAATTGTTTAATCAAATTCAGTGAGTTAAGGATTTACACACCAATAACAAAACAACCACTAGAAAGATGTACATTAGAGATTATATAATCTTAGTACTCAAGAGTAACAATGTAAAACCCCTGACCTGGAACTGATATGCAGACCTTTGAATTCCACAATGTCCTGCTGGCACAACACTTCAACACTAAGTCTAATATCGATATCCTTGAATATTCAATGTATATAGTTTTGCTTGGCTACTATCAACAACACATCTCCATGGATATTGATAAGTGACGCAATGATAAGGATTCCCTTTGCCTAGAATACCAAATGTAGACCAAAGATGCTAGATGCCTGATAAAGTTTTATAATGAGTTGGGTAGAGGTCGTCAACAAATAAGATATGAGAAATGTGATGCCAGTATGAATGAGTGCCCGAAATGGTTTTGTTAATGACTTCAATATTTGTGGTCCCTTAAGGAAAACTCAATACCAACCATACCAATCGTGAAAAGATTCCAGTACAATGGAGATTAAGTCATTAGCAACAACGAATATGAACGTTTTGTAGATGTCAATGCTCGATATCATTCCATAAAGACAAGAGCGACCCAACCGGGAAGGCACATAGGTTTCGACATGTACCCCAAATTAAAATTTTTGCTACACTTAGGCATTTTGAAGAAATGGTCAAAAGTCTTGTTAAAATTCTCAAAAAGGTCAAAATTGGGAATTTGCATGTCTTGCATGAGGGTCAAAAACTCGAAATTTTCAAAATCTGATTATCTGGGTCTGCTTAGAGCGATCTAGTCTAGAAAACCTAGATATCAATGTTTCGGCCCTAAATTTTAGGAAAATTTCTATTTTTAGAAACTTTCTAAAAATATTTACTTTTTTATGGTTTCTTCTGAAATGGATATTGGCAAAATCTTCTATAAATTGAAAGTTTGGCTTCCAGGGTTCAAACTGATTTTGATTGGCTTAAAATACTTCCTCATTAGGTTGGTCCAGTCAGAATCATCGTAAGATCAATTTTGCTTTGGTGGGTCTATTTTGCTTTTTCAGAAGCTTTTTTAGGAGCTCCAAGGTCATTAATGGAGGTCACTTAAATGTTGAGTGTCAGATTCAAGGTATCAAGCACTGCACAGATCAAGGCAATAACGAAGATGATCAAGAAATGAAGAATGAAGGAGGGATGATGAGAATCTTGAAAATTGCAAAATTTTGATTAAGTCTGGAAAGTTCAAGTGCCCTAGCCCAGTCTAGGTGCCTAGGATTTTGTGCCTTAGTCATTTTTCCATCCTGACAGTCAAAGCATGAAGTGGTGAACAAGGAACAAGGGAGAAAGAGAAAAATGTGAAATAATTTTTTTTCGTCTTGGCAGTCAAAGCATGAAGTGGTGAACAAGGAACGAGGGACAAAGAGAAAAATGTGAAATAAAAACTATCTCTGGAGACTCTGGGCGCCCCAGCTAGCTAGGGGCACCCATAATTTCAAAGCATCAGATAATGGAGTTAGGGTTTTTGCATTTAAGATGTTTCGTTCACAATTCTTCTGGCTTTGCAACAAATCCAACAACAGGTTCATTAGATCAACTAGTCAGTCGGAATCTCAAATCGATCGGAGGAGTCTTGACGAAGTGGCAAATTGCAAATTGTGAAAGTATCAAAACAATAAACTAAGTATGGGAACTCTAGGCGCCCTAGGTAGCCTGGGGCACCCATCCTTTTAGAGGACCTAATTCAGTGATAAGGGTTTGCAAATATGTTCATTGTCTCCGGAATTTTGCCAGCTATCCAATGTATACCCTAGCCTAATCATCAAATTCGTTTGTCACCAACAATTGCAAATCAAACAGAGGACAAAAAATGGAAAATCAAAGTTTGAAGGTTGAAAGTCAAGCAAAAATGGTTAAGTCTAAAGATGCTGGGCACCCCAAGTAGCTAGGGGTGCCCAAGTTTTTGAGGGCCAAAAAGTGCAAATTAGTGCTTGACACCTCCAATAGACTATCTTTAGATTTGAAGCAGCTCTCCAATAGAATCATCGACAAATCCATCAGAGTTGTCTATCACCAGATATCGAAGACGAAATAGAGGGATGAAATTGTGCAAATTGAAAAAGTCAAAAGCAAAGATGTAAGTCTCAAAATAAATTCTGACTCTGGATGAGTTGGGCGCCCCAACTAGCTAGGGGCACCCAAGGATTTGAGGCCCCAATTTCAGTTTTTAGAAGATATCACTTCTAGAAGACCCTCGTTAGAAGTCATCAAGCTATCCAACGAGTCCAACCATCAGTTCATCGGATCTCCTAATCATCCAAAAACAAGAATTCATCAGAAGATCAGAGAAAACATGCAAAAAATTTGAAGAACAGAAAAATGGCTAACATTGGCAAGGATGGGCGCCCCAGGTAGCCAGAGGCGCCCATGATTTTGAAGGGAAAAATGATGTTTTTATCAAAAGTTTCCTCTAGGATAATCTTCTTAGATTCGATTAGGCTCCGCAACGAGATCATTAGCTAGTTCACGGGATCAATCTAACGTTCGAAAATCAAGATCAAACTCGTGTAGAAAACAAGCAAAAATAGGAAATTTGAAGAAAATTGGCCAAATCTGGAGAGGAAAAACACCCCTAGACAACAAAGGCGCCCAAGGCTTAATGCATTAGTCAAATTTTCAAGTTTATCATCTTTCAACAACAAAAAGTGTCCAAATTCGATGCCCCTGTTTAGGATTGGCTCCAAGAAGTTTTAAAGTTGGAGGGTAAAACAAGTTTTCAACCTAAAAACCTATTCAAGGATGGCTTTGTGCATTCATTCTTCATAATTTTTGCAAGTGGCGTCGAAGGAAAGAGAAGGAGAAACATAATTTCTTCTTCATCAAAGATTTGAAGGCTAAAACTGCTGATTTTCCAGAGTTCATATTTTCCTGATCAGCTCACACAGAAGCTTCCTTTTTCATGCTTTATTTCTCTAGGGCATCAATTTTTAGAAGGGGGTCAATATTTTCAATTTTCAGCAATCTAGGTCAGCTTGGTTCATGATTCTCGACAACTTTGAAGATCATATTTCAAGAACCTGCTTTTTTTTTGCATGTCCAAGAAATCTTAAATATTTTCAAAACCTCATCAACTAGGTCCATCCAAAATGTGATTCTGCACAAAACCCAACTCTTTGCTTTTTTCAGAAAAAATTCAAAAATTAGGGTTTCTGCTTTTTCAACCAGCCATCAACATTTTCAAAAATCAGACGATCTGGGTCTCTTTGCAACGAGATTCCACACAAAACCCATATCGCAGAATATTTTTGAAAAATCTGCCCATTTGAAGAAGAAAAATCAGCAAGCTAAATTTTGTCTCTGTGCAATACTTGTCCAACGATAGTCAAGTTTATAGTCAATCTTCAAGTTTTTTAGTATGGAGTACTCTCCCATCGAATTCAAAGCCAAATTAGTGTTGTACCATGATTTCATCAAAACTGCTGAAACTGACTTGCATCATATCAAACTAGTGTTCAACTTGTGTGCTTTGGAAGATGTAGGCAATGTTGCAGTCAGGCACCTTGGTCATTCTGGATTACTTGCAATGGCTTCAATTCCCGTCTCAGTGCAAAGTCTAGAGTTTGTAATTGCTTGTATCAAGCATTATAACCCCACAACACGAGAAATTCAAGCAACATATGCAAGAGTGGTTTGCAGCCTCAGGCTGAACATGATTGAAAAGTGCTTTTCAATACCACCTTGGTTAGAAAGTTTTGTCATCTCCATTGAAGAATGTAATAAGGTGTGGCACATGCACAATGATAAATATCGCAAGAAAGTTGCACAAAAATGTTTGAAGGAAAAACACAACACTTTGCCAAAGAACATCGGGCATGGAGAGTTCAAGGAGGAGTTTGCTATAATGATTACTTTGCTCAATTGAATCATTGGTCAAGCGGAAGCTATAAAATTCCAGCCTTGGATGTTCTATGTCATCTCTCATGTCATGAAGAAAACAAAATTCTATGATTGTTCAACTTTGATCAGCGATAGTCTCCACCATCAAATGACAGAATACTTCAAAATCCATGAGTTTCACATGATTTCCTACCTTGTCTACGTAGTGGCCTTTCAAGGAAAATTCAGAGGGTTGAATGTCAATGGGACTTTGGATATACATCATGTTTATAATCATTACCCTCAGTTGGAGTTTTCAGAGTCAGCACATCATTACAAGAGGGTGAATGAGGCATTCTTGACACATGTAATGAGAGACCTAGACAACGTGTTGCATGTACGGATTTCATCAACTGCCAAGGTAGCAATGGCAGAGTGGGCTAATTGGTTCATCCAGCTTCCTACATTCTCGTACATCAGAGTGTATGGTTTCTCAAGTAGTCCAATCATGTTGCCAAGATATCCTTCAGGTGAGGTGGTTTTCATGGAGTTTCTAAGGAAAGTGTGTCAAGTTCACACTGTCTTGCAGAATTGAAAGAAGGCCACTTTCAGTTTTCCATTCGAGTTGGGAATCTACAGATGTAGATCGTCGGTGGATGCTAAGTTGATGGGTGATGAGTTGTCAAAATTTGGTCTCAAGCCATTCAGCGAGAGGCGATCATACGATCCTCATGGTGTCTTCGCATCTTGCCATGGCCAGAATTATGCTCATGTACCCGCAATTGAAGATTTCTGGGCTAATTGCAAAGATGAGATCGAAGTGTGAAAGCATAGTAATAGCAGATTCACACTCCACCAGATGAAAGATTGCTTGTCAGAAGATATTGAAGGATTGTCCGATGATTATGGAGAAGTACTTCTTCCTATGTACACCTGAAATCAAATTGAGCAGCAACCCCTTCCACAAATCAATTGGGCCAACAAAGAGTGCACCTCAGTTGAAGAAAGAACGAGCTGAGTAATTAAGAACAGCAGAATCTTCCTAAACCTCAAGAGATCATGGAAAGAAGCTATCCTAGTTGCAGAGCTGCCAAGAGTGCAATCATCTCTTCTTTCTTCTTGTAGACCACAATCAAGAATGAATGCTATGAGTCATCCTCCAGAAGGTGTGAAGGGTAGCAAAACAACAAAGAGTGTAAAGAGAAGGTTGGATTTTTCCTATATAGTTCTACAAGAGCAGCTGACAGTTGTATCAAAAGTTCCTCCACAAGAGCTAGCGCCACAAGAAGAAAATGTTCCCATAACTCTTGATTCTCCCATCGCTGAGGGTCTCGATCCTCCATTGATTTAGAAGGGTTACAGATAATAACCTCGCCAAAATCGACAAAATAAATCCTACGACAATAACCTGTGGACAAATAACCCAGGATCATAAAAACCCAAGCCAAAATAACCCATGGTCAGAATAACCCATGGACATAATATCCCCATAAGAATATAGAGAAAGGAAAACAAAATTTATAAATTACATGTATGTTGCTAAAAAAAAATTATTATTCAAATTTTCAATTAAAGTGTTAAATTATGAGCGATGCCTCTTATATAATCTAAAATGTTATAGTTTTCATAACCATCAACCAATATTTTTAGTCTTTCTTTGAGTTCACGGTATTTTTTCTTGCTTGGTTGCCCAGTGTATCCAACCATATATTTCTCTATTCTATTCTCTTGGAGACTCTATTCTTTTTTCACTACTTTGATGAATTTCTAGACTGAGTTGTGCAATGCTTGAATCAATTCACTAAATCCTCTATGTCATCCCTCAATAGTATTATTGGTTATGGGAAGATCATCTTGAGTAGCTGAATAGCAATTCCACATTGTGATTGGAAACTTGGGTGATCATCTGTTGCCTCTTCTAGTTAGTCTTCCAATCCATGTGTCTTCAAAATAATCAACTTATTCCCACGAAATTGCCTTTATTTTTATAATTATTTACCATTTTATAGGTTATTTAAGCATATTAAAGATGTTTTAAGGCTATTTTAGGGGTATATAATGGATATATGGTCTAAAATTGACCTAAATAGCCTCTATGGTGCCTCACAATCATATTTATAATTTATTTTATGTCATTGCTAGTTTACTAGCTTGATCTAAAATGACCATGGGTTATTCTGTCCATGGGTTATTTTGACCATGGGTTATTCTGTCCATGGGTTATTATGACCCTGGGTTATTTTGTCCTTGGGTTATTTCTTATTCCATTGTATTATTTTGGCGGGTTATTATGTCCCGATACCATTTAGAAGATGAAGAAGTTGTTGAAGCTGAAGCCGAACCACCTAGAGAAGTTAGTAGAGATACTACGTCTTGGCTTGAGAACTCCCTAGGAAGAAAGAGGAGGAGGCCTTCATATCAATTGAACTTTGATGAACTTGACAACATTTACCAAGATGCACCTATAAAGAAACCTAAGAAACAAGCTCACTTTGAAAAGAATCCAAATGGTGAGATGGTTATGGAGATTGCTATGCCTCCAGAAGACAAAATTATTGATGAAGTGGAGGTTGATGATTTCATAATGGTTAAGGCCAATCTCGACAAAAGCACTAGGCACACAAATGTAAATTTGTTCGAAGTTGCTGCAGAAAATATTAAGGATAGAGTGCTTAAAGATGGAGAGGATAAGGCAGCCCTCAAGGCTGAAAATCGGCAACTCAGGCAATATATTTCTAATCTTCTTCATAGCACTTCACAAGCTACTCAATTGCTGCCCCAGGTTCTAGAGACACCAGCTGATCAACATTAGTTAAGGCAGTTGGTGGTATATGGGAAGCATATGCAGGATTGGATTGAGGAATTCATCACTAGAGGCAGAGTTGTTCTTGCAGAGATATATCAACTAAGGTATAATGCCCATGATCTACGCCAAGGGATTCAAGGGTTTGAGCAGAGCATAGTGGAGGTGAAACCAATACACGGGATTATCATTGCAGATTTGAAGACAACATATGATTCAGTGGTTTCAAATGAACACGAAAGAAAAATTCTTGCATAGAGAGAATGACATCATTTTAAGGTGAAGACATATGAAAGAATAGTTGAAGAGTTAGCTGTATATAGACAAAGGGTTGTTGATGTTCTCCAGTTCATAAGTGAATTTGTTTTAGAGATTCCTTGTTGGTATCATCATGGTGATGGTTCTTTCATTAAACTTGATGAAGTACAAGCAGAATTCCATAACATTGTTCGTGGTAGTGTTAGCAGTGATGCTGTTGCTGAAAGGATGAGTCAGATTGCAACGATGTCAGCAAGATTGGATAAAGCAGCTGAAGATGTGAAAGATTCTCTAAGTTCAATTGCAGAAGGTGAAGAGATCCTGGAAAAGCGGAATTTTGCTATAGATAGTATTGATGCTCCTGATAGAGATACAGTTTCCCGCTTTTTGGTGGATGTGGTTGAGATTTAAAGTAATGATCAACTCAATGCTTTCTCCCAACTTTCTTTCCATTCTTATCTCATGTTTTCTTCTATTCTAGTCTCAGGATTATCCATTCTTTGTGAAGGACAAATATCAAGTTGTAATAGTTGGCACTTTCCCTGTTTTTATGCTTTCATAGGTTGTTGGATGCTTATCTTGTTTTAGTTTTATAAATAAAGCTTGCATGTTGGAAAGTCTTAGTTGTAAAAGCAAGGAGATTTTAGGATTCCCTACTCCTCTGTTTGTGTATAAATAAGGGAAGCCTTGCCCATTTTTCTTTAACCGTGCTTGTGATAACAAAACGCTGAGCCTACTAGTGCCTTCTAATTGTTATTCACTATTGTTCATTTAGTGTAAGAGAAATCTTGTATGCCTCTTTTAGCTGCAAGTTATTGTTCAGTTCCTGTATCTTGTGTCAATGTATTTTGGTTGATCGCTAGGCTATAAGCCTATTTTGCTACAATCCTATTGTCCCAGAAGTGTGATCTTTGTTCCTTGAAATTTGAGAAAATAAATTCTTATGTCTACTTTGCTTTGATCTACTGTCTCAGATTTCTGTTCTATGTGTTTTGCTTACATGATCTCTATTTCAGCTTGCATTGAAAGTATAGTAGATGTGCATTAGAAGAAAGTTTATTTAAGTATTTATGTCAAAGAATCATTCCTTGTTCATTTCTAACTCTCAAGCTCTGCGTTTACTTGAGTGGTTAGAAACGTCATTAGAGTAGGCTTAGTCATAGTTGAAATTTAAAAGAGAAAATCTCAGCTATGACGTTGGAGTTTTATAACCTTGTGCTCTTAGCTGAACAAAAAGATTGGCAAATTAGTTTAGTTTACTTTCTTTAAGCAACATTAGCAAAGGGGGAGCTTCCCTCCTAATTTGAAGAGCAGTTTATTTGTGCATAGCTATCCATTCCTAATCCGCATTCCAGAGGTGCGAATTGAAACGCCAACACGATGCCTCTTAAAACATTGCATGATGCCATTCAATAAGCTCAATGATAGGCCTGGCAGAATTTGTCTTATCTTGAATTTGTCTTATTCCCATATAAATGACGGCTCACATGTAAAACATATTCTCTTCTTCGTATCACTCCTAATACTGATGGTTCACTATTGGCATTTGAATAGAGATATTCCATCACCTTCAGGAACTAATGCGATCCTCTTAGCATTAACAATATGGATCGTCGTTTAAGGTTGGCGTCTATAATATCCGTGAGATGAATGAACCCATCAATAATACCAATCACGCATGATCCAACACAATGAAGATCTCCACCAGTCAGCGTAAAGAATAGAGTGTGGCATTTGGCAAACAACAATATAGATTGTAAAGGATATAGATAATCCTGATATCAAGATGCTATGAGCATGTATAAATGCATACAGTGCCCACCAAGAGATGATTTGCCTGTTAAGGAAGAATATCCAGTGAATACAACAATCTCGACACAAATAGCCAACGCTTCACCATTGCATATATGAAGAGATTGACACAAGAATATCACACTCCAAGCTTGTTCGACCACAACAACAATCAACAATATTGCAGATACTAGAATATACAGGTTTGAAGCCACAACCCTTCCTCCTTCAATAACTTGTCTTATAGTTATCCTGGCATGGCAAACAATGCGGAAATGAGATTTATTCAAACGACCACAATTTGGGTTTCCATCTAGATGCGGTCCTTAGATTTTGAGAGGTTTTGTTCTCTGAAACTTAATTGCAAAAAATGCAAACTCAAAACAATCTTCCCGTAATGCCTATTCCATTTCCCTGATCAATCTTTTATTTGCCAACATTTAGTTTGTAAAATTGAATTATTAAAATCTTTATTCACAATATCACATTTACTAATATAATTAATTAATTAAATAATTAATAAGTCTTAAAGAGAAAAATAAAGACTTATTTAAATATTTAATTAGTTATTTTCCAAAGTCATTTTGGCTTAAAAATCGGGGACATCACAGTTTGGTCAAGGGATTTTGTGTCTTGTGGTGAGCTTTTGTGGAGGTTTTTTGAGCTTTCTGGCAAAGTTGCTAGTTTTGGCAGTGGCTATTTTTAGGAACTTAGTATCTTTAGTAAGTTCTAGTTGGCTCCATTTGGATCAATTAGGAGATTGGACTCGTTTACTATTTTTAGCAAATTGCTATTTTTAGCACCTAGTCTTGGCCTCTTTTCCTCTATCTGTTTATTGCAGTGACTTTCCAATTATGGCCTTGGTAAGTTCTAAAGGCGGTCGAATTAATATTTGATTTATGTCACTTAAGTTATCTTTTATAAAGTTACTTTATAACTTAAGTGAGGTTGGTGGCTCCAATTGTAGAGTGCCTAGAGATAGAGATCTTCTTTAGGAGAGTCACGATGTCATGAGATCCCTAAGGGATAATATTCACCATGCACAAAATCAGTAGAAGTTGTACACTAATCAACATCGCATTGAGTAGGTATTTGAGGTAGGAGACATGGTTTACTAGAGATTACAGCTTCTAGGTAGTCCACTCTAAAGAAGAGTGGGCCAGAGAAACTTAAACTCTCTTCTATGGACCATTTAGAGTCGCCAAAAGGATCTAAGAGGTGGTTTATGAGCTTGAGCTACCTGAGAGTAGCAAGGTGCACAATGTCTTCCACGCCTCTCATCTCAAAAATCCATGTGGACAGAATGTGATTCCTTCTATAGAGTTGCCTCCTTTGGATGAGGAAGGCATATTGATATAGATTCCAGAGGCAATGATTGAATTTAGGGAGTGTACTTTGCAAAAGAGGGTTATCAGGGAGTACTTAGTGAAGTGGAAGAACTTGCCAGTGGAAGATGCTATTTGGGAGAGTGAGCAGATATTACCGTATCTAGAGTTGCGATTGCTTGAGGACAAGCAATCTTGTGGAGGGAGGATTGTAATGTCCCCTTCTTGCACCTAGTTTAGTACGGCCTTTCCATTAGCCTATTCCTAGTTCTCGTAGGCTAAGTGGATATCGTTAGGGGACTTAGTGTTCTGTGGCGAGCTCTTGTGGAGGTTTTGCGAGCTTTTCAGTAGAGTTGCTATTTTTGGCAGTGACAATTTTTATTAACTTCTTTTAGTAAGTTCTAGTTGGCTCCGATTGGATCAGTTGGGAGATTCGACTTGCTATTTTTAGCACTTGGTCTTGACCTTTATTCCTCTATTTGTTCAATACAGTGGCTTTCCAATTTTGGCCTTGGCGAGTTCTAATGGTGGTTGGATTAATATTTGATTTGTCACTTAAGTTCTCTTTTATAAAGTTACTTTATAACTTAAGTGAGGGTGGTGTGTTCATGAAATGTTTCCTTATTCCAATGCCTAGGAAAGTGGCCACTCAAAGCTGTTTTTAAAAAAAAATAGTTTCTGCCTAAAAGTGTATGTCATAGTTTGAGGAATAATTTAAATGAAATGTTTAAAGGTTGGAGCTCGAAAAGGGGTCGAACCTTTTGGGGGTAATTTTATGTAATTTCATAAAGTGAAATGAGAGGGAAAAATATTCAAATTCAAATGCAAGTTGCCCTAACTATTCCCTCAGTTTATAAATATGAGTTTGGGCTCTCATTTGCATATGCATGTTTTGACAACTTAAGGAGATGCTGCTGGAATGAGCTTATGGAGTTCCTTTTCTGGTTGAGGATGAAAAACCTCTTCTTGGTTGCTGGTTTCAGTGGTGAAACATCCACCCTAGTTGGTTGGTGCTCTTGGTTTGATATTGACAGCGATTTTGGTTTGGTTTGGTGATTTGGGTTTGAAGAAGATGAAGATATTCATAGTATTTTGATGTGGGTTTGTGAGTTTTGGTGTGGTGAGTGGATTGGAGTGCTTTGGTGTGAGTTTGGAGCAGATTTAATTCATTATCTGAGTGGTGATATGAAATTTCCAAGTTCTAGGAATGCTTGTTTTTGAGTAGCTGGCAAGCACAAAATTGTTCATATCTCTGTGGTGTGAAAAGACATCGTTTTGTGCATTGATTCATTGGATTGCTTATAGCTGGGCGCCCCATTTTGACTACTCATTTGTGACGATTGATAGAAATCTGATTTTTTAAGGTAAATTGCCCCTCCTAGGGAGCCATGCCATTTCCTTGGGTTCAAACTGAATTCTGCTCTGCACTTACAGAGGTTTGCAATCTGCTTTAAGAGGTGTCTTTTCATTGTAAAATGATAGTTAAATGAGAAGGAACAGGTTGGGGTTTGTTAGCACTTGTATTGGCTCATTTCGTGAGGAACTTGAATCGGAGTGTATTGCTGCTCAATGGTATGACTGAAAGGTGCACTTTTTGGACTGTAACCAGGTCTGATATAAGTTTCTTAAATTCTGATTTCAGTTGTTAATCAATGATCATTGATATTGTAATTGAGTCATTCATGCTTTGATGTAATGTCTAGATGTTTCCTTGCAATTTTACAATATTGTCAACGTAATGTATTCACAATGATGAATGGAATATAAAACAAACACATTTTGCATCTCCGTCTTATTCCATAAACAAAAAAAAAAAAAAAAACAGTGGTGATCATCACAATCTTTTATTCTAGAAATCCTAGAAAAACCCTCTTTCATTGTAATAAAACTAATGGCACCAAAAAGAGCTGCAAGCCACAATTCAGTTTTTCCCATTTCTTTGGTATGTGAGAAGTACATGAAATCTACAGGTAAGGGGGTTTAGGAAACCAATGGTGATATTAGAGACCCTATAAACATGAAACTTGGAAGGAAGTTATTCTGATCATTTTAGCATAAGATGGTTGAACCAATCCTAGTATGCAACACATGGAGGCTAGCCCTCAGAAAGGTGATTGTGCTCATTTGCTTCCTTGCACTTGAAATTGTAGAATGTTCTTCGAAGTGGTATGATGAGAAATGTAGAGAGATGAGGGCTGTAGATGGGAAGCTTATCATTGCATTTAATAAAAGTATTGTTTAGCATGTATGTGGTTTAAGTCTAGAGGATAATGTAGAGCTGAAATTGAGATATCTAATATTTGAGTATTAGATGATTAGAAATTACTATAGAGGAGTAAAGTTGCCATATCATAGGGCACCTATTGGAAACGAGAGGCCAAGTGAAAGAATTATTCCTATTGATGAAAATGAGCCACTTGATGAATATAAGTTCTAACGTTACTTCTAGATTGCCTATCAATCTTTGTATCAAGTTATAGGGTTTTTTTTGGCTTGAAATTATATGCAAGATCATTGGTGTATATTTGTGATAATTAAAACCATCATGAAAACATCTTGTATGATTTTGGAGAGTCCTTTGTGTTGGAGATTCACGCCAAAATAGTGGAATCCAAAAGGATGAGCCCTCCTAAGAGATGCAAAATAATTTCAATTATGTGCTATATTTTCTTGTATGCTTTGTTGGATGATTAAGATGGCCGAGTGGGGGGTAAGACTATCTTTTCTAGATAACTCCATGGAGTGATTAATCTAGTTCAGTTATTGTCTATTCATATGGATAAGCATCATATAGTATTTTGTGACTCTATTGTTGAGTAAGTCAATGTGTGAAGAAAGGTCTAGGGTGACTGATGAAGTAATGAAACTTATTAGGTCTTTGCAGATGGGAGCTTCTAGCGCATGGAACCATAACTAGGGTGATTGTTTTTTCATAAGGATTACACACTCATCAGGATGTATGGATATTGTTCCATACACATTATTGTGCATTGTATTTACTAGAATACCTCTATTACAAGCTATTAGGCAATTGTTTTCAGTTGGTAAATCACATTTCAAAGACTACAGTAAAGCTGTAATTTTTTCATTAGGGATGAACATTGGAGATTTCAAACTTCTAGGTAGGGATGCATTCAGTAATGTGATTGCATACATCGATGAGTTGACTTTGAAGGCTGCACCATGGATAAATTATGACCTTGAAGGGTAAATTGGTGAAGTAAGAAAATCCTTGGGAAAGTTAGGACTTTAACATTAGTATGATGAGACTACTTGGCATTTAAAGATCAAAGAATGAATAAAGATATAAGCATATTCCTAGTGCCAATACATTTTCATTGAGTTAGTAGAAGTATATTTTTTGAGATTGACATCTATGGAAAATTTCCCCCTTCCATCCTTTTCGTTAAAGTTGTTGTTGGCAGATGCACTCTTCAAGAAATTCTAACAGTAGTGTTTCACTTGGAATGATTATTAAACAAGGAATTTAATTAAGGAATAAGAAAGTACTCTCATTGAGATAGCTGTTTTATGTTATAATTAATTTGATTGCTATAGTCTATGTTGCAGGGTTCAACAAAACCCTTCAGCCTCCCCGCTTCCCCTCACCGCTCCAGCCTCCCCCAACACTCTGTCCAATTTGGGAGTGGGACAGCCTTGAGTTTGCCCAGGGTCTGCCCCAAGCACCCTAGGTTCCCTGTGGACCCTTCAAAAAAGGACCCATAGGGAACCTAGGTGGACCCAAGGATTGCCTAAAAGTAAAAAAAATGAAAATAAAATAAAAAACAGTTTTATAAAGAAAAAATGGCCAAATACCTATTTCACCCTTAAGTGATAAAATTGTGAAAATGACATCGTCCCCAAATCCCCATGAGAGGCATTTCCCTCTGTCCCAAGCACCCTTGGTTCCCTATGGGCTCTTCACAAAAGGACCCATGTAATGACCCCTTCTTGGGAGTACTTTATCAACCTTAACTCCTTAAAGATCCAAACATTTTGAGAATGGTTTTATTGCAGTTGTTTACACTTGTCTGATGATTTGGTTTGATATAGTGCATTGGAAGCTCTCACAGAATGGTCAAATTAAGATAGTTCATTGCAAACTAAGGCAACATACGTTATAGATTCAATACAAACTTCCAGGTATTGTAGGGATATCAGCATATTATGTAATAACCCCCCATTTGAGCATCGCAAGAATCACATACATGGGATGTATCATCACAAAACGTTAATGGACGTGAAGTAAATCATAGCCGGTTAGTGAGAAGATAAATCTGTTGACTAAGCCCTGGTTGATATAATATGATTGTTGGGCGAATATAATATCTAGCGATGGTGTTAAATCATTGCAAGGGGAATTCATTATAAATATATTGTTTCTTATTATTTTCCGTTAGCTCTATATAGTGTAATTCATGAATATATCGGGCTATGTCATTGGTCGAGGCCATAAGGGGCTCGTCGGATTTATCATAATCATTCCTCTCTCCTAGAATCCGTCGCTATAGACAAGTACTTAGTTTCACTCACATGGACATTCCAATGTTGGCATACGAAGTCAAAATCCTTCTTAGGCATCTATATATATATTTCCCTTCCAATCGTGAGTTTAATGTGTATTGGCCGCTCAAAATTGAAGGAACCAATTGATACATTGGCATTCATCATATATGTATATTTCACTTCGTTCTGCTCAAAGTGACGGTTCCTATTACTCATATGAGTGTTCCATTAGTCGAGATTGCAATCAAAGGTTACATTTTGATTAATGTCAAAACCAAATCAAGGATTTATGAGTGCGCTGCTAAATTATAGTCTATATCGACCAAGAATAATGAAGCCATTTTCATAGCTATCGTCCCTATTGGAAACTCCACTCAGGTTCATAGCTTCTATATTGCAGCATTCCATATTAGCAGAAGTCTTAAGCTGACAAGGAGTCAATTAGTCAACAATTTGTCTTTTTGCATATCGGGTACTGAGAGCTTTATGCTGGGTGCCGATTTTTTAATTCAACAAATTAAGTCTATTCATTATTAAAGATTATACTCAACAAAGGGTGCGATTAGATTGAATGGTCATCCCAATTCCAAGATATGCGTCTCTTATGGTGGTGACATAGGAGTATAAAAATATAATAAAGATGTGAAGGAAAAATATAGATTAGAATATGAAGCATTAATACATTATTGTAAAGCAGATCAGGGTGATCCTAGGGAGCCATTGGTTGCATGAAATTAGACAGACAAAATCAGAAACTGCATCCAATTCATGGTGTTTATTCTACACCTTTAATATCACTGTAATTGCAGACTATATATATATCAGAATTGATATCAGATATTTACTCATGTCTATCAGCTTATCAATTATTATTGTCAATAAATATAAGGCTCATAATCAAGTTAAGATAATCTTGAAGGTTGCTATTTAGAGTCTACCATTGAAACTATTTGTTCTAGGCCTATTTGAGTATCTCATTTTAGAAGACTAGAAACAAATCTAAGCTAAGTCTATAAGGGGACATCACAAGTGGTATCAGAGCTAAAAGTTCTGCCAACAATGGGTAAATGACGAAAAACTTGACGAATCATGGCAACAAAAGATATCAAACCCTTTGCAAGAGCACTCTATGAAGCAGTCAGCAAACTTACTACAGGATGTCAATCAAGGGACGATGTCTTAAACATGCTTAATTTGGTGGAAGAATGTTTAATTCATATTGAGCAGTCATCCGAAGTGTTAGATCTAGCTCTAACACCTACAACAACCGCCTTAAAAGAACACAAATGGTTGAGGCATCATGATGAGGAGATCAAGTTGATTGTGACTTCTTGTTTAAGTGAGATTATGAGAATCTTGATACCTCTAGTGCCCTATGATGATGACATAATGAAAGAAATAGTACATCTGATTGTAAACAGTTTCGAAGATCTAGATGACACCAATGATAAGCATTACTCAAGAAGGGTGACCATATTGAGGACATTTGCGGAAATCAGGACAAGTATCCTTCTTGTGGACTTAAGGTTGCAAGATCTGATCCAGAACATGTTCTATCATTTCCTCGTCACCATTAAGAATGTATAGGATAAAGGTGTGTTTGCAGCCATGAAAGATATTATGATTCTAACCATCCAGGAGAGTGAGGTGTTCTCTCGACCCACCATATCTATACTATGGAATGTTCAGAAACAAGAATGGGTTCCCTCTTCAGCTGCATATACATTGTTCCTCAAGGTGTTCACACAATGTGAGGAAAAATTAAAGCCTGGCTTGGAAAAAGAATGTAAAAGTCCTTACCTGTCAGGGCTGAGGGAAGTTACAAAGTAAGACTTTGACGTTCCTATTCCTCTCCAAGGTTTGTTCAGTATTTGCAATCTGCACTCATTTTTGTATACATATCCAAATGTCCAAGAGTTAGCTTTAATGTCTAAGTTCCAAACAACAGATATAACACATTCTGCAGGAAGTAAAATACAGTGAGGGAGCCATGCATCTTATTAAGGGAAAGGAACCATGACAGACCTAAGTAGCCTAAGGCCTACCACCTCCTAATTGCCCAATCCCTGTTTCAGGGCCTATGGGGCTGAAGCCTAGGTGGGACCCCCAATCTTACAACCCAATCCCGAATCAAGGGCCTAAGGGGCTAAAATGCCCAATCCCTTAATTGGGCCTAAGGGGTTGAGAATGGGGTTTTTAGGCAATCTACTTAAGACATGATTCATCTCTCTGGATAGGATAACATGCTCAGATCAGGCAGTTTATTTGCAAGCAGTAGTCTAGCAGTATCAAATATCCAAATTGCATTTCTTGTAAAATAATACATATATAGAAGCCTTGAGAAATTAGAACAAGATGCTAATTAAACAATATTCATTTTCTAAAATTACGATTAATCTGTTCCTACTGCACATGAATGATAAAATAATAGATTGTATTTCTGAATCAGCAATATTTACTTTTGTGTTTGAATATTTAAACTGTTCATTGTGCACATTAATCAACATGCAATGCTAAGCTAAGCAATGTCAGTATTTCTATAAGTATACTCAGTCTTGCCGTAATACACATGGTAACGGTGCTGTGATCCCAGAAGAGTTTGACGCAATTAATATTTGTAACAGATATTGTCTAATAGACTTGCAGTTCTATTATTATGGAATTTCCATTCTGAAGGACAGGAAACCATACTACTGGGTGTTGCCACGGATCATAGTCCACCTACATACCAAAACCCCTGTTCAGGCACGGGTATTGTTCTATTTCTGGGACCAAACCAGACAGAATGTTCATACTATAAACTTAGGTAAGAATGTGCTATGCTGATTGAATTAAAAGAAAATACGTTGCACGACCAAGCTTAAATATTAATTTCATACAGCATGTGTAAATCTGTTCCAGAAATTCAGACAAAGAAACTGAGATTACTCACCGGTATGATCAATCTCCGCCTTCTATCCCGTCGCTTTCTGCTCCTTCCAAAAACACTCATCCCCATTCTCCCTTGAGCATCTTATACCTGTCGATGCTCTTCACGGGTATGTCGCTTGCCTGAGGGGAGACGTCTTTTGCGAACAAAGCTTTTGAAAATAAATGAATTCTAAATCTTGCGTTTTTTCCTTAATTCGCTTTTTGTATGGAAGATGTCATATTTTTTCTTTTATGTGGAAGTTGTGATTTAATTAAAAGCTAACATTTAATTGTTATTTTATATATATACATATCTATCATTTAATTATTGTTTTATATATATCTATTATTATTATTTTACATATATATATATATTGATTTTCTTTTTTACACCTTGTGAAGCTCAAGAAGTAAAATTAATCTTTTAATAAATTTATGTAAATGTGAGTTTCTTTGGGGATATGACAAAGAAGAGCAAGAGAGGATCAATTCAGAAGATGAATGGGAGGAAGTTCCTTTAGTGGTACATACAGATGATGAATGTAAGAAAATACTTGATGTGGAAAGTGTTCATAAGGAAGGTGACAAATCTTCACACATTTTTTCTATCACCAATGAAATAAATGCTTGGTTTCATGAGGGTTATGAGACAGCCAATGAGGCAGAGTTGTTACCTGAGGAACAAGCTAAAAATAATGAAGGCTTCACATTTGACATTGGTGATGACTTCTTTCACTTCAATGATACAGGAGGTTTTTGGTTCGACTTTCAAAATGAGTTCGTGGAGGAAAATATTCTTTGTGACTCTAATGCTACTCTTACTTCATCTCACGGGTCATGCATTGAGGATAACATTGAAGGAATAAATTCTATTGAACATAAATCAGATTCTCCTATGCTTGAAGTCAGTCTAGAGCAGAGTACTAGTGACATTGATAATTTAGATTCTTGGTTTTATATTGCAGAGGTACAAGAGATTTGCAGCAGCCATGGTAGCATATTGAAAAATAGTTCTGATTTCTTCATGGAGAATAACAGCAGTTCAGCATCTTTGTGTGCTCATGATTGGAAAAGGCATCTCTTGGTAGCTGCTGAAAAAGAAGTACAAGTTTTATCTAGAGTGGATGGCATACATAGGCATGTGGAATGTTTAACTCAAAACACACCAAGTAGTCAAAAAGAGGTTAATGTTACCCTTGCTGATTTGGGAACAATAAAGAACACTTTGGAAGAAATCAAGACAACCTTACGTGTAATCCATGATAGAGAGATAGTTACTAAGGTTGCAGATGAGGCCTTAGATTTATACAAAGGAACACAAGATAAATTGAAGGATGTTCAAATGACTCTACAAGAAACAGAAAGTCAGCTTGTTGACATCAAACAAACTTTGGGAACAAAAGGACAGAAGGGGGATTAAGGAGATAAAGGAACTAAACAACATACATAAAACCTATGACAGTTGTCCCAAAGAATCAGCAAATAAGAGTTGGGACCAGAAAAAAGGTAAGGTTGATTTTGAGAACAAAGATAACTTTGAGATTGTTGATAATCCTTTGTTCAAAGTTAAAGCAAAGGCAACCTATGATAATCCACTTTCCGAGTTGGATAATGAAGCTAATCCGAGATCATATGATAAGATTGAAGACGATCATAAAACTTGGGATCCCGGTGCATGCCCTATTAGTGAAGTGTGGAATCAAGCTTCGAGGAGTTAGACAAACCCTAATAATGCTATCACCAATAACTCTCAAATCACATTACAAGAAATTGCAATTCAGGTCAGGCCAATGAAGAGGATTCCTTCTTTTAATAAAACCGTCTTACCCGGACGCCATTCCCATCGAAAAATAACGCTGCGCACTGACGGACGCTTCGAGACGGGAGATCACCGAAACGCCCCTCCAATACCTGCTAAGCACTGCCCGCTCCTAGTGGGAGACGCTCGAAGTCAGTAACGAAACGCCATGAAAACGCCGAATTTTATTGTGTTAAAATTTTAAAAGTTAAAATTTCATCGCTTTATATTTTATAACCTAAGTTTTATACTTTTATTTGATGAATTTTTTGTTTTGAGTCTTCATCGTGCGACTGAGCTTGGAGATTTGCGTTTGGAGTTTGGAGGTCAAATTTTACAGTGGCAGGGTTTTTCGACTGGTGCATTCGACTCAAGATTTGAGGTATTTCATTTTTCTAAGTTTCCATTTTGGTATCGCTCTTTTGATTTTTCAACCTTGCTTTTGGGTCAGCGACTTCGGGTGGCGCAAAATGGTGTTCACCCTAGAACGTCGCGATGGTTTTGTGGCGTCAGTAGCTGGCCGGAATGCAATGGTTGCTGGGTTTGCGTAAGCCGCTACGTAATTCATTGCGGTATCTTCCATGAGCTTTATATGTCTTCGCGGACGCCACATAATTCGGCTATTGAATGCAAATGGTCGCGGGTTTGCAGATTGCTACCATTGTATCTCCATGAGCCGATCTCTCGATTACTGTGAGATGTCCTACCATGGAATGCAATGGTCGCGGGGCCTGCGTCACACCATCGTGAGATTCCATGAGCGACATCTTTGTGGAGTTTGCAAGTTGCAACCACCGCATTCCATGAGCGACATCTCTATGACGCTTCCGCCAAAAATGACGCTTCAATGCTTCCATTGATTGTGCCCAAAGATCGGGTACGTTGCTGCTTCCATTATTTTGCATACACAGGAAACTGGAAAATTGAATAAATAAATTTTATTATTAATTTTAATTTTTAAATGGAATGCAATGATTGCAGGATATGCAGTTGTTGTTGCAGTGCAACAACAACTGCATATCCTGCAATCATTGCATTCCATTTGAATTGAGACTATAGAGGAATTTTGTCAGATGTTGTAGTTGCAACTGCCCTGTAGACATGTATGCAAATGCCCAAAATGTGGAAGCATAGCCGAGACATGTGAACTTTTTGAGTTTTTGACAGTGTGCCTCAACTTCAAGGCTCAAAGAGATGTCATCTCAATTCAAATGGAATGCAATGATTGCAGGATATGCAGTTGCTGTTGTGCAACAAATGTTAAATGCATGATATCCTGCAATCATTGCATTCCATTTGAATTGAGATGACATCTCTTTGAGCCTTGAAGTTGAGGCACACTGTCAAAAACTTAAAAAGTTTCGCAACAGCAACTGCATATCCTGCAATCATTGCATTCCATTTGAATTGAGATGACATCTCTTTGAGCCTTGAAGTTGAGGCACACTGTCAAAAACTCAAAAAGTTCACATGTCTCGTCTATGCTTCCACATTTTGGCATTTTGCATACATGTCTACAGGGCAGTTGCAACTACAACATCTGACAAAATTCCTCTATAGTCTATACTCAGATACTGTCAAAAAGTTCACAACTTCACACTCACAAGCAAAATTCCTCCAATCATTGCATTCCATTAGATGACATCTCTTTGAGGCACACTGTCAATTTAAAATTTAAAAGTTAAAAACTTTGAAATGGAAAGTTGGAAACATCATATTGTTTTTTTATTTTCTTGATTTCATCTTTTGCAATAAATTATAGAGGTCTGATTTTGTTTTTAAATCTTTTTTGCAGCCTCATTTGACATTATCATAATGAGTTCAATCAATAGAAGTGGCGATGAGGTTGAGGGTGAGGAGGTTGAAGCAGAAATTGGAAGTGGAAGTGGAAGTGAAAATGAATCTGATGATTCAGATTTTCAAATAGAACTAGACGAGGGTGAACATGACTCAAATACTCAGACTCAAGCTGAAGCAGGTTCTATTGAGAGTAGAAAAGTCAAAGATAAATGCCCTTCAAGAATCCTCCAAAGATATGCCAAGGGCCCCTTTGATCCAAAATCACCATTAAAACAATTTGCAACTAAGATGCCGAAACAGCCTGGGTCACGTGGGGGCACTAGAAAGTGGGTGTGCCACCTTTGTCATCTTGACTGGTTTGGGAGCATTACTAGAACTAATTCTCACTTTCTTCTTATTCGAGGCAAAGGTGTAGATGTTTGTAAGAAGGTGGAAAACAATGCAAAGTATAGAGCTGAAATTTTAAAATTATGGGGTTCGGATGAGGAAGCAACACCTATGACAGCTACATTGGCACATAGGAGTAAGGCTGATCAGATTGCAGCAGTTTCTACTTCTACTTTGCAGAGTCAAAGGCCACCAAATCCATTCAGTTCATGTGTAGGAGAGCCTAAGGGGAAACGTAAAGTGGCATCTTCAAGTTCACAACCATTGGCAGATTTATTCAATGCACAAGCAAAGGATGAGGCAGATGATGCTATTGGAAAATTCTTCTTTGCCAATGGCATTCCATTCCATGTGGCTCGCTCTCCTTATTACAAGGAAGCTATGTCAAAGGTAATAAGGGCGGGACCATCATATGTGCCACCAGGGGAAACTAAATTGAGGACAACAATCTTGGATCAGAACTATTCCAAGATTAATATTTTGATGGAGAAGATGAAGAGAACCTGGGTCTCAAGTGGATGCAACATAGTCATGGATGGGTGGTCGGACATTAGGCATCGTCCACTCATCAACATCATGGTCACATCTACAGCGGGCCCTTATTTCCTTAGGGCTATTGATTGTTCAGGGCATAGCAAGGATGCTCATTATCAATTCCAGATTCTCAAGGATGCCATAGAGGAGGTTGGGCCACAGAATGTGGTGCAGGTAGTGACAGATGCGGCCCATGTGTGTAGAGCTGCAGGGAAGTTGGTTGAGGCAGCCTATAGACACATTTGGTGGACTCCTTGCTGTGTGCATGCTATGAATAATGCACTTAAGGACATGGGTAAAATCAGCTGGATCAAATCAATTGTGAGTGATGCTAGAGATGTGCAGATGTTTATCTGCAACCACCATACTTCACATGCACTTTTCAGAACCTTCTCCAAGAAGGAATTCCTGAAACCTATAGAGACTCGGTATGCATCATACTTTATTCTCTTGGAGAGGATGCTTGAGTTGCAAGAGCCATTGCAAGTAATGGTAATGACAGCAGAGTGGAACCGATGGCCTGAGTCGAAGACAGAGCAGGGGTTGAGGGTTAAGGAGGTGGTGAAGAATGATGTCTTTTGGGCTGATGCCACATATATTGTCTCCATCATTGATCCAGTCTTCAAGGTTATTAGATTTGGGGACTCTAATGCACCTTCCCTTGGAGAGGTATACGAGTGCATTGATTCCATGCTTGATCAAATGAAGGCTAAAGTGCGAGAGAAGGACCCCACAATGCAATTCTACACCGAGCACATTTATCCAATCATTCAGCATAGATGGGAGAAGCTCAACACTCCCTTACACATGGCTGCCTATGCATTGAACCCGAAGTGGTATGTGCCACGTCCCGGCAGAATAACACCTATAGAGGATGCTGAGGTGAAGGAAGGGTTCATGAAGGCCATTGACAGAATGTATGATCCTACAGAGGCCAGCTTGCTTCGTACCGAGTGGACAAAATTTGCCACTCTTTGGGGATATTCAGAGGCGGCCAAGGTAGATTTGGAGACTATGTCAGAGGAGGACCCCAAGTTGTGGTGGACTATGCATGGGCCTAGATCTTTGATTACTACTCTAGCCATTCGTTTGCTGTCCCAGGTTTCTAGTTCTTCTGCTGCTGAGAGGAACTGGTCCACTTATAGCTTCATCCACTCTGTTAAGAGGAACAGGCTTACTTCTAGGAGGGCAGAGAAGCTTGTGGCTGTACATAGTGCCTTACGTCTAGTTGACCGCAACACAACTACATACAAGGAGAGTCCAGCAGCCAGATGGGATGTAGAGCCAGAAGAGCCATCACAGATAGATGATGATCCTACAGAGACAGGGCTGGTTGGTATTGGTTTAGATGAGCTTCAGCATGCGGAGTCTAGCAGTTCTAGTGATGAGGAGATTGGCATGGAGCTTGGAGATGATTAGATCATTAGCGCATCAGGCCATTAGCCTGGAGCCATTTTGATTTACTATTAGTCTATTAGTATTTACTATTTTCAGTATTTTGTTACTTGTACTCTGTTTTGGAAGTTTGAAGTTTGAACATTGATAATACAGTGATACTTGATTGTAATTATCAAATTATGATTCATGAATCATGATTATGAAACTCAAATTATGAAACATATAGTTCTTGTTGCATTTTCCAATGTCAATGAAATGATATATTATTGCAATGTGTTATTCATATTAAAGATTTAAATTAATTAAAAGTTTTTATCCCAAGCAGCCCTGTTTTAAGTGTGGAATCAAGCCCCTCACTTCCGTCCCCCCAATCCCCTATCCCATGCCTCTCAAATTCCCCACAAGAAATGCCCTCGTCCCCGGCCAAGAGAAATTCCTTCAACATTCAAAAATCAAATATTGGATATTTAAGTCAGGTGGGAAGAAGCGGGACACTGCAACTATATCTATGCACATGTCACTTATGAGGCTACCAATAGATTACCACTACCCTAGTTTCTCTACATTGATAACATCAATTGATGGTCAAATGAATCCTAAATTATTGATAGCTTTAGGGTGGCTAATAAGGAGGAATTTTTCAAGTACACTTCAGATTTTCTTCACCACCACTGTGAATAGTGATTCCCTTCAATATTTTAGGGCATTGATATACATGTCCACATACAACTCTATGATGATTACAATAGATTGGAAAGCTTGGAATTTTCCTTTGGATAGCTTGAGGGGATATGTTAAGCTTTTGGTTCTATGGTTGAACCAATTCTTTTTGCAAATCAATGTGTGTGGCAGAGACCTCTTTAGTGTGAATTTGAACCACAAATACTCCTTAGGATTCCATGAGAAGTGGACGCAAATTGAACAAGAGGATCAGATTGATGAAATCAAAGTAGCGCAGCATCAGCGTGATGGTTCATTTCTAAGGCTAATTTGGAATCCTGGAATCATTAGAGATTCAATAGTCGCCAATAAGGTAATCTATGATGCTTTTCGCATGCTTATTCCTACACTGTTGAAGTTTGAAAACATCCAAGGATACGTTTCAAAAGAGTTCGTGCAACATTGGATTGATCTTCCCATTAGGGATCTCCTAGAGATCACTTTCGCTAGTATTCAAAAGAGCTACATTGTGGGAAAATGATGCTACCAACCTTGGGACCCAAGAATTTCCATGATGGATATATTGAATAAATTGCTTCATGGTGTAATGGAGTTTGACAAATTTTGTGAGTTTAATGGCATCAACATGAAGCAATGCATATGTGTTGAGACATTCTATAAGGTTATTCGGGACCTTGATATCGATATGAAGGTCTAAAATTGCTTGTGGGCAAGCAATTTCCAAGAAGGGGAGACTGTAATAACCCCCCATTCGAGCATCACAAGAATCACATACATGGGACGTATCATCACAAAACATTAATGGATGTGAAGTAAATCATAGCCCGTTAGTGAGAAGATAAATCTGTTGACCAAGCCTTGGTTGATATAATATGATTGTTGGGCGAATATAATATCTACTATCTAGCAATTTGGTGTTAAATCATTGTAATGGGAATTGATTATAAATATATTGTTTCTTATTATCTTTTGTTAGCTCCATATAGCGTAATTCATGAATATATCGGACTATGTAGGTATATTTTCTCTTATTAATTTGTTGCTTGTAGGTATATTTGCTCTTTCATATCACCATTTGTGGGGGTAATCCGGTATGCAGATATAGACTATCCTAGCTTGGGAGAGATATATGAGACTTTTGATAGCATGCTTGACCAAATGAAGCAAGCTATTCGTCAAAAGGATCTTGAGTTGAGTTTTTATGAGGACCATATTAGGCCTATTGTGATAAAGAGGTGGAACACAATGAATACCCCTCTTCATATGCTTTCCTATGCTCTTAATCTGAAGTGGTATGTACCTAGACCTGGCCGAATGCTTCCTTTTGAGGATGATGAGGTGATAGAGGGGCTTGGAACAACCCTTCGTAAAATGTATACCAATGAGCAGGCAACCATTCTTAGAGAGCAATGGCCTATGTTTTTTGATCTTTAGGGTCCTACATTCAACAAACCAGAGGCTAGGATGGATAGGGCCACCATTGCACAAAACAACCCCATTGGTTGGTGGAAATTTCATGGGAAGGACACACCAGATTTGAAACAACTTGCCATTCATTTGCTCTCACAGATTGCTAGTTCCTCTGCTGCAGAGAGGAATTGGTCCACCTATGGCTTCATCCACTCCATTAAGAGAAACAAGCTTACTTCAAAACGATTTGAGAAATTAGTTACAGTTCATAGTGCCTTGAGACTTTAGGTACGACAAACTACTGAGTATTGGTAGACTCCAACAGCACGATGGGATGTTGATCTTGAGGATGTTAGGAAAATTGATGAGGAGGAGGTGCAACTAGGATTGGTCGGGCTACCATTGGATGATCCACTCTTGCCAAAGGATGATAGTGACTTAGATAGTTCTGAGTCTTTGGATATTCATAGCCCGAATGAGGCTTAATTTCATAGACTGTTGTGTTTAATATTTTGATTCTCATGTTTGAACTTTGAGATTTTTGGATACATGTTTGAGACATTTGGATATTGATAGACCATGGTTTTATTGATGTTTGATATTGCTGTTTTAAATTTTATAATGCTTTAATGACATTTATTATGCTGTTATACTATTTCTCTTGCGATTTATTTACATATTGATATTGTTGTTATCAATTATTAATTTATTTACATATCTCTCTCTCTTTCCCCCTCTCTCTATAATATATTAATAAATTTTGAAAAAATCATATATATATATACATATATATTGTATGTTGTCCCCTACCGTCCCCTAAAAATGGCCCCCTAGGAAACGTCCTAGAAATGTGTCCCCTGCCGTCCCCCATCCCCATCCCCGAAATGTCGTGGAACATAGTTAATACATTATTGTAAAGCAAATCAGGGCGCTCCTAGGGAGCCATTGGTCCTCAAGTTAGGCTGCACATTAATTGAAGAAGATTCAGACACTCAACCCATTATTGAATCACATGATTTAAAGACTATATCTAGGACAGCGAATAAGATAGACATCAACTTATTCCATTTTGCATATGCATGAAATGAGACGGAAAAAATTGGAAACTGCATCCAATTCATGGTGTTTATTCTACACCTTTAATATCATTGTAATTGTAGACTATATATATATCAGAATTGATATCAGATATTTACTCATCTCTATCAGCTTATCAATTATTATTGTCAATAAATATAAGGCTCATAATCAAGTTAAGATAATCTTGAAGGTTGCTATTTAGAGTCTACCATTGAAACTATTTGTTCTAGGCCTATTTGAGTATCTCATTTTAGAAGACTAGAAACAAATCTAAGCTAAGTCTATAAGGGGACATCCCATATTAACAGTCAACTCCATAATACTTACACAGATTCGTAGCATCATACATATGGGGCATAAATGCAGGAGATAATATTAAGTTCCTTTAAATATTTGAAACTACTACAAGCAAATAACATACCGTGACATTCCTTATGCCCAGTCAAGAATAGAGCTGCAGAAGCGATGAGATAGTCTCTCCAAATGTGGCAGCAGGGAAAATGTAGTACATATGTGCCAGCCAGATTCAAATAAGTTCAACAATATTAATATGCTCCAATGTGTAATGACCCCTTTCTAGTGGATGCACTTAATCCCAAATCTTGCATTCAAAGTGTTCTCCAAGAGACATTAAAACGTTAGAAATCAATAAATTCTAGCAATAACGTCTAATTAGATCAGAGAAGATTTAGTTATTTATTCCTTACCAATGGATTATTTGTTTCCTTCCTGTTATTCACTATGAATGATTCCTTTATGAGTACAAACGTCTTTCGAGTTTCCCATAGATGGAATTCTATTTTACCATTTAACATCATGGAGTCATCATTACTTATAAGGCTCAATAATTAATACAAGCATCATTCTTGGATAATCACAAATAATACATTATTTATATATATGTTGTCTTGTTCATATTGTACGCGCCCACCATCTATAATGTATCTATGAATTTTAATACATGTATATATATCTAACTATACACTTATCAATGGTTTACATGTCATCCCAACTCTCAATATATTTATCCATCCTAATATGTTCCACTATGAATTCAGGTGGATGGATCCATATTAATTATGAGACTACTAACATGATATACATTTCTTACCTCTGATAATATGGTATGCATATAGGACTAACTATAAATAACAATAATTATCCTATATTAACATCTATATTATTATCTCTATCAATATTAAATATTAATGTATTCAATAAATGCCAATTATTAATATCTACCTTTAATTAACATAATCTTGACATCATAAATTAGTTCCTTAAATCACAAATTAATCATTATTACCTAATTGAATATAATACACATATATGTACATAACTCTTATCAATTAGTTATATTCATATACTTATTATATTTACTTATTACATTTTATCATAAATTAGAATGTGATTATTTACTATTTATATTCTTATTTATATATTGTCTATGCTTATTGCATATTTACCTTTTTACAAACTATCTATGTTTTACTTATATTTATTTCTTACCCCTCATTGATCCTTTTGTGTGGAATATATTCTTCTCCTTTCTCCTACTCCGATTCTTATTCTCCTCTACTTTTTATATCTTTATTCCTCTATAAAAAAAACATCTCTTAGAAAGGATGATGTCCTTTCAAACACTCATACCTCTTCTTAATTTTTGCCTTTTATTAAATATTAAATACAGCCTTTCCCCTAATCGCACCCGTCCATAAGTAATAGCTGCTATTAACAATCTTCATTCCTTAAATGCTATTAAGTATTAAGTAAACCATAGCCTTTTTGGGACTGAATATTAGTCGCTGCCTTCTCAATGACCATTTATCATTATATGAATCGTTGGCTTATGTTAATTGCTGCATTTATATTTATAGTTTCTTATTTAATAGATATTTTATTATTATTATTTATATTGTTTTTTCTAGATTGCATTTATTTATTTATTTATGTATGTATTATGATATTTATTGGGTGTTTAATATTTTATATTAATATAATAATGGGTTGTCAATTTATTATTGTAAATTGTCTTATATTGTTTTTATAATAACAATTTACAATATCAACTTGTTTTATTTTGTAAATTATTAACATTTATATTTATAATTATAATATTATAGATAACCATGATGTAGATAATAATGGTTAAAGCATATTTAATTATAATATTATCTATAATAATTATAATTGTAATTAAATTGCAATTTCTTATTTGTGTTCTGATATCTTTGGTGTTGCAATTTCGATGATCGATTCAAATCCCAATCAGCAAAAATGCATCAAAGCAACCCCAACAACCAAAGCATCTCTAGGAACATATATCCGCTAATGATTGTCTCGACCATTGATCTGGATTCCATGCAAATCTTGCTTGCTCTATGCTGACCAAGGCTTATATTGTAATAATCCAACTTGATGAGAGAATACTAGATTTCGTTGCTGCTTCGGTATCTCTTTCATTGGCATTGACTAAATGCATGATTGACTCCTAATGCTGCACGTTTTTGTGCCATACTCATGCCAACCTCAATGCAATGATTATTATTTAATATTGCGACTCCTTGTTTGTCTTTATCTTGTTTGTCCGTTTGCATAGATAGCGGTCATAAGGAAATGCAAATTAAATCTCCCTTCCATCAATATCAATGACAGTTATATAATTTGAAATCGTATCCCACTTATTATGTCGGCATCTTCTGAAATATTGATCCTCAGGAAATGTAGTGCGATGTTGGAGGCACTTTTCCTACCGTTTCAACAAGAAGACTCAGAATGAAACTGCCGATTGATATATAGATATAAGTCCAACGCCAATACTTGAGTCATACGATTATTCCAACGCCAGTATATGATGAGGTAGTATGAAAGGTGATGGGACCATATGTATGGTAATGCTGCAATTAGATATTCAATTTCCTGTCCATAGATAAGAAGCTCTGCATAGATAATGTCCCTTCAAAAACGCCACACAATATTTCCGAGTTGGTAGTGCTAATCTGTGTTGAATATTGAAGCAATAGCATTCCCGATGGAATCCCGTCAACATATAACAATTCTGAACTTCATAGAATTCACCAAATTATTAATAGCCACATCGAGGTTTTCGTCTAGGCATGACATCGAGATTTTGAGAGTTTTGGTTCCCAGACTCTTCAATATCAAAAACCAAACAATATTCAAATTCTCGTGATGATTATTCCATTTTCCCCAATCACCTTTAATTCGCCAACTTTCAGTTTTTCAAACTGAATTATTATTAAGGCTTAAGGCCTTATTAAGAATATATTATTTAATTAATTAAATAATTAATAAGCCTTAAAGAATTAAGAAAGACTTTATTAAATATTTAATTAATTATGTCTGTTGTCGTCTAGGCTTTAGACGGGGACATCACAACCCATAGGGAACCCGGGTGGACCCAAGGACTACTCAAAGGTAAAAGCAAAAAAATAAAAAATTTAAAAACAGTTTTATAAAAAAAAAAATGGCCAAATACTTAATTTCACCCTTAAGTGATAAAATTGTGAAAATGACATCGTCCCCAAACCCCCATGAGAGGCATTGCCCCCAAACCTCAACCTTAACCCTGTTTGGGTCTCCACTCTCAGACCCCTACTAGTTGGCCCTTGGTTCCCCCATCCTTGAGATCCATCCCCACAACTCCCCATCCCTTCATCTTGAGACTTTGTCGAATATAGCTTATTTTTCCCAAAGTTAAACATTTGTACAAGTTATGAGCTCTTTTTTCAATTGAGAGGAATCGGAACACATACCTATTTATCCACTTAGTTAAGTACAGCCAATTGGGTGCAAAACAGCTGAAGATTCAGTCTTTGTGCACTCCAACTTGCATCTCTTGTCACATAAGAAACTTGATTACAATGAGGGTGTGATGAGGAATTGGAATCTAACTTTTGAGTGTGCTGACTTGGATGTTGTTGTTGCACAACTTGCGGAAATCTCTTTAGATGAGGCATCTTCTACATATGACATGATTAGTGGAAGTGGAATTGTAACTCATTGTGGTTCAAATGAAATTGAAATAAATGTTGACTTTGATGCTCTAAGAGCAATATGAAGATTATTGAATATTGGTTGTAATTTTCATTGTGTATTGATGTTTGACAAATCATTGAATTAAGAATTTATGAGTATATTTTATTTTTTGCCAATTATGAGGTATATAAATATTTTGTTTATTGGCAATTATGAGTATCGCTGTTTTTATAATTTATGAAATTATAAATTCAACTTTGGCATAATTTCAACGTGGATTAGTGATTAACTTTGGTATTCAAAACAAATAAACATGCAAATTCTCCTGTGTTACTGTCATTTTTTCCTCATATATTGTTGCAATTGTTGTTTGTAACTTTGTATATTTGATTAATATTTACTCTTCTACCTTGTCTGCAGAGCAGCAATAGAAAAGGATCCAGAAAGGTCAGAACCCTATTTAGCAATGGGCACAATTCAGCATAAGAGAAAGTTATTTGATGAAGCTGTTAAACAATTTGAGCTTGCTATTGCCAAGGTGTGTACATGTGACTAAATAGGTTGTCTGTTGGGTATGGCCTTAAGTATTATAGTACCTTGCAATGTCAGATTTTGAGGTTCATTGGATAGTCATAACATCAATGAAATTGCCAGAAATGAGTCATAATCGTAAACAGGGCATAACAGGTTTTTGTACAGTGATTTAAACCTGTCAAATACAGTTCAGTACTTATGCTTTCTAGATTTTTACATCTTATAATTCAGCACCATTTGCGTTTTTTCCAGGCTAAAAATGATGATTTTTTGGTTACTGCACATCTTTATGCTGGTATGGCACTCTTATCTCAGGTAAAGCCTTTAGGACTATCCTTATTTTGCTGTGGGAATAATAGAAATCAATTCACTTTCATTGCAAGTATCAATCTACATAAGATTGTTTACCCCAATAATGTTTCTGTATTTCCACGATTATCATGAATATGGTATGTAAGCTTTGAGTTTGATTTTACAATCTTTAAAAATGTTTGCTTTGACTTTTTAAAACTTGCAGGAGCGTACATTCTTATACATTACACATTTAAATCTTAAGGGTTGAAGCAAGTAGGAACACTAGTGTTAGTAGGTTAGTGGACATATTATCTACAGAAGCTATTTTAGTCTAAAAGGAAGGAATTAGCCATGTAAGTTGTTTCTGGAATGTGGTAAAGATGAAATCAGAGGCCATTATAGCAAATTCTTCTTGTAGGTACAGTCTCTTCCACAGATATTTTATAGATGATCCTTTGGAGATAGCTAACGTGGAATCAACTTTAGTTTATATAAGAATGGATTATTAATATTTCTCTCAATTAGATTATATTAAATCTGTCAAACAACTTCCAATTGCCATGTAAGTTCTTTATGGGACATGTTGAAGATGAATGTGTGTCATTCTCTGAAAATATTGGGAAGATTAAGATCTGTCAGGAAGTAAATTCGCTCTGGTACTCTTGTCCATTATTAATTTACAATGTACCTATATGAAGAAGGAAAAATGCTCCAATTATTTTGGTGAGCTTTTCTTTGTATATTCTTTCGTTGTTATATTTCAGTACCAATTATTTGGATAGTTATTGCATGCTACATTTCCAGCGTATTTGCCTAATCTGAAAGTGTGTCGGGTAAGACAACTATGGTCCATGATTTTGTCCATTTTGGAGAAGCAGAGGACAGTTGTGACATTTTTTGGGCAAAGGTTTCAATTGTATAGAATCCAACCTTGTACAAGAAGATCATGTGACGAAGGCTTCTCCTTGTAGAACATTGTTGTATGCGAGTATATTGAGAGGCTGAAAACCTGCAAGTAACAATGGACCAAGTGCTAGATAGTCTGCACTTCAACAAGGAAGCCAACCTTCTATTAGAAAATTTGTCCAAGTACTTGGCCTGCCATTAATTAATCTTAGATGATTTGTGTGCTCAAAGAAGGCAAGAGAACAATTAAGCGCATACTCTTCAGAGCTAAGATTGAATCTACCAAGAGGAAAAAAGAATGCCATTACAATGTAGTAAAAAGCATATACTTCACACTTTTTCCTTCACATTTTGCACCTATTTTTCCGTTCATCACCAATAAACATGGTTTGGATCCCTTTTTACGATTTCTGAGACCAAACTTGACTCTCAAAACATGTCATCTAATTGAAGCATGAACCCTTCTAATGTGAACATCCTGTTTGACGCACACACGCCATCATGGACACTAGTGCATCCATACTAGTGTCTTGTGCAAATTTGAAATTCGTTTTTCTTGCCCAACTATTGGTTCTTTCCTTGAACCTAACTCCAATGCATTTTCAATGGTCAATTGGCACTTGGTAGAACTATTTATAGAAACTTTCCATTTTTGGAAATAATCTTTATTTTCTCTCTCCACCCATCACTTAGCATCTTCACACACACACACACACACTATTTGGAAGCCTTCCTTAAAACTTTGCACACACTACCATTGCTACAACACTTGTGGAACTTGGGCCACACACGTTTCAATTACCTTGTCTTTAGGGTGAAACATGCCCATTAGGGTGTTGACTAAGACAAGTCCTTTAATGTGCCTTAGGCACAAACAAGTCTATTCCATATGGATTTTGCAATCTCCATGCCCTTTTTGCATATAGTGTCGTGGGCAACTAAGACAAATTTGATAGGTGCAGGAAAGAATTGGTGATGAGCACAAAGGACATGACTGTTTAAACATTGGACACAAACATTCTAGGGAGGTCACTAGCATGTTTGGAAGATCATGACAGAGCCCTTCAATCACGAGTGCAAGGGTCTATACACAATGGTTTGCACATTTTCTAGAAAAGCTCTGTCCATAACCAAAATCAACTCTTGTTAGTTTTCCAATCTTCTGCAGCCTTCTTCAGACCACTATGACCATTCTATACAAGCTTTTCATAACCCTCATTCTTTCTTTTATATGTTTCTTGTTCAAAATCAAATTTACTTGTTTAAGTTACTATTCTATACATAGAAGAATGGTCATAGTGGTCTGAAGAAGGCTGCAGAAGTTACTATTCAATACCAATCTTCTGCAGCCTTCTTCAGACCACTATGACCATTCTATAGTTTAAATTTGACAACCTTAAGTAATTTAAAATAACCTCCCAAATATAGAAGAATGCTTATTTTTAGTCACATTATGCTCTTTCCAATACCATTTCTTTGTCAAAAAATTGAAATGAAACCCTAGTAAAAAAGGAAAAAGCTAGAATAATTCAAACATTGAAGAATGTAAAACCTATCCACTAGCTGATAAATAAGGAAATAACTGAAATAAATTAAAGCAAAATGTTAAACCCTAGAATGAAAAGAAAAAACAAAAAGCAACAAATAAAGTTCAAAATGCAGCATTGTTATGTACCATTAAAATGTGATCGATAGATTCACTATTAGTCCGTAGTCATTTGGAATTGCTCAAAATCACCTAAAAATGAATGCAATCTGGTCAAAGTGTTGTTAGGTCGAAAATGTGAAGGAGAAAATGCATTTGGCTGTTTTATGGGCATGACTCTCATGTTTCAGTGGCGGGTGAGTTTACTTGTTAGACTCATCGAGTTTGGTGAGTTTTCTGGTGAGACACTGGCCAGACTGGTCCAGCTTATGAGTCAGTGAATAAATCACCAAGTATTTGTACTATAAGACATTAGGTGAAACACGAAATATTATAGCAGCCATAGCTTCTATCATTTGTGTAGAACACAATGCAACTAGAGGCTGCTGACATTAGTAGGACCCTCTGCCTTGTTGTGAAACAAGGATTATGATGTAAAAAAGTTGAGGAGGCAGTTTGCGGTCAACAGGACCTTGAATTCAGATTTCCCTGGTATTTCTAGTTCAAACAGTTATAATGCTTCTAACTTTTTCTTGATTTGATGTTGTCTCAAAACTTGCAATATATTATACTGCATTGATTGATAGGAGTCTCTAGGTTGAACAGTTTGCTAAATCTGTAATTTTCAGGAGTCCAAGTATAGAGTTGTCATTTTGTGGAAACAACAGTTGGTGATGCCCAAAATCTTGAAGGGGCCAATGGAATAGCACATGACATCTTCAAAATACTTTATACCTCTTTAGATGGGGTAACTCAAGCAAACAAAGAGTTTGAATGCCAAAAACTCAAACAAATAGACCTTAAACAAAGCCACGATCCATGTCTCATCCTAGAAATGCTTACTTGGCATGTAATGCCTAAAAATAACTTGAGGTTGGTGGAAGAAGCATCCAGTTGATAACAAGTTGAAACATGCTTTGAGGAAAGCTCTAGGTATATCTTGCAGATGCTAGTCTTCTCATTGAGGGATTCCAAATCTAAACTTAAGCAAATTTGGAGGAACTATAATCAAGACAATCGAGGCTATTGTCATAATCAGTGGAGCTGCTATGATGATGTCCTTAACACTGACAGATTCATAAGACCTCCAGTCCTCAAGTATGGCAATTGCAGACAGAAGAAAGCATATTTAAGTCCAAATATTGGCATTTCTTACCAAACTTGATTACTTTCGGATTGGTTGGTGAGGCTTGATCCTTTGGGATACCTATTTGGTTGATTCGTGAAGGAGCTGTCCTAAGATGTGGTTTACAATTAGTCAGCACATCTGTCTGAGAAGATGAAGGGGCTCTTGTTCTTGTTGACAAAGGGATTTTATATGATGTATGCTGTTGCATTATTCGTGGATGCTTGTGTCAACTGTAGAGCTATTTTGTCAGATGCTTCATTTTGTCAATGTTATCAAAGCTTTTTTGAGTCATTAATGTATGCAATGGAAGTGCATACATGGTTAGATTTCTTATGCTTTTAGAACATATATATAAAAATGCATAATGTATTATATTTTGCCAACACAAATTGTGCAGCTATGTAATGAAATGAAAATAATCCACTCATTCTAGTGGCTAAGCATCTGCATCTACAACTAAATCCACTTTTCTTTATCAGTTTCATACTCTACCAACCAATTAGCCTTAGGAAATTTAAAATTCCCTAAACATTTCAGTGTCGTATCGTGCTGGTATGAGTGAAGTAGTTGATCTAAATCAATATATCCAATCCAAGCTTGTGAATTCTGTCCGGAGATGTCATTCTACTATCATTATCAGACAAACTTTTACCTTATAACTTTGCATAAACAAGGCTTACTTGAAATATGTATCAGATAGAATGTGTCTATTGTATATGAAGCACACTAAAGGTAGATTTGTTTGAATTAGGATTTACATGACAATAAACTGGTTCCAAATCACAATTTCCTTTAAGACATACATGATAGATGAATTTCTTGCGTTAACAACTTGATTATACAGGAAAAGATGGTGGAAGCAATAGCACACTTAAGAAAAATCACAGCATTTGAAGAGCCAACAGAACCTAAGTCTAAATCTCATTATTATCAAGGATTGGTCCTTTTAGCCAGGTGTGGAAATAATGTTCATATATACAGCCAATTTATGCGTGATTCTGTTTGCATGCTATTATGGCACAGGAATCTGATCTTGTGTAACTCTAATCTGTATTCTTTCTTACTATCTTAGCACTTTATTTAATGATGGCAAAAAAGACGAAGCTGTACAGTATTTGCGAATAGCGGCAAAGTATGATCCTTCAGTAAACACTTATTTGCAAGAGTGTGAAGAAACTAAGGACATTGAACCAGGCAAGTTTTGTTGTACTAGCCTTTATAGAAGAGACTCAATTTATGGCAATTTGACAGTTTCACTTTATGAAAATTTACAGAATAACTCAAGGATTATATCTTATGCAGGTCAATAACTGCCCTTCGATAATACTGCACTTGTACACGAATTAACTCCTCTACTTTTTGGATCTGGTCTTTGA
>VDFB02328246.1:0-29518 GCA_007258455.2 Sequoia sempervirens
GATACCATGTTAGAATAGCCAAGATCTGATTGCAAACCAGAAAATACCTTCCACAGAGGAAAAAAACAGAAAAAGCAGAGATTGCATAAAAACATGCAATTTGATATATTCGAAAAGACTAATTAATTACAAGAGATTATTTGCTTTATAAAAGCAAAGATTCATAAACCTAATCTTATCTTGAGCAACAAGATAGCTTGATAAGATAAAGATAAGATCCTAAAACTTAGGAATTAAATAATTACCTAAGTAAACTTATGCAAAGTGTAATTAATAATTAATTACACCAACAGAAAGGAGTAAACTTGGTTATCAATGTTTTAATTTGGAAATTTTGAATCAGAAGGGCACTTGGTGCAACAACAAAGCCGTTGTAGTAGTCACCTAAATGGGGACGAGTTTGAATCTTTACAATATAGTTGAGTTAGTTGGAGTTAAAGAAATTTAGATTCTATCTAAGTAGTAGAGGAGTCATCACCAATCTAAGCAGTGGAGGAGTCATTATCCATTGCAACAACATAAAGAGAGAATTACCTCGGTTTATTCAATAGCCCTTCTTGGGGTCTATTGGGCCGAGGGAACAAAATCTAGTGAAAGTAGAGTAGAGTGATGGATTGAATAGGCCTAGGGAATTATCTTTCCTACTTTCCCTAGCCCCAGGGAATGAGATTCTATCCGACTTATAATCTATCCAACTTTCCCTAGCATTGAGGGTACTTTCCCTAGCTCAAACAATGCTACTTTCTTGCCACTACCTTCTTGTCGTAACGGTCAACAGTTGTTGCCGCAACCCAGGATCACAACCAAGGGTCAATAGTCATTTTGGTTGGTTGTGCAAAGGTGGTAGCGCCAAGGTCATCATCATTGGACCCACTTTGAGAAGAACACTATACTACTTGCCATCAAAAGAATTGCCTCACTTTACCTGCTCTTCAAATCTAGCTCTGTTATAGAGTATCACCCCCTAATCCCAAAGGACCATGGATGGCAACTCCAAGTCGGTCTATTTCTACCCAACTATACTCTACAGATTGGGGAGGGGTTGACCATGACTAACTCACTTCTTTGTAGCATTGGGCATCCACCCAAACTGCACATCAACAAATTAGAACTATTCCATGTCTAGCACCCTCACCCAGCCTAAGAGATGCCTTTAAGGTATGTATGGTAGGGAGACAATTGGAGCTTTGCAGGGCCCTTATGTTTGCAATAATTATGTGGAAGGGGGCCCAAGGGGATGAAACAAAGAATGACATAATCTCGCTTGACCCCCCATGCCCCAGAGATGGTAATTCTCGCTTCTAAGATCACTCAATCTTATGAACCTATGGAACATACATAAAGGCACATAAGAGCTAAAATCACCCAGTTCTAGGGTTTTCAAGCAAAGCAACAGTATTTCGAACAAAGAAAGAATACACCAATTGGTGGAAGCAGGGGTTGAACCATCAACCCTTCACTATTCAACTCGACCTACCTGCTCTCCTATTGGAGAGGAATTGTAGTGGCAACATTGGAAATTGGCGAGAAATTTGTTGGAGTAGAGATCTCCCCCCCCTCGAAACAAAAACAAGAATGAATGCTGGGCTGAGTGACTCCATTCCTTCCTCTCCCAATATTTAATCAAATCCTACCAATCTCTTGGGTTCGAAGAACCTCTCTCCAACTACAATTCCCCCCACCTAGAACCTGGCACATTCACCAATGCCAACCCAATCGAGTGGATTTCATCCCTCTCCGGCACAGTCTTAGGAGTGGTAGCGATTTCTCCATTTTTCATCCCTCTCCTTGAGTACACGGCTACTTCTAGATGTATTTAGAAGAGGACAATACCACCCTAGGGGGTGGGAGGAGATAGTTGCCCCACAGAGTCAGCTCTTTTCCTCAAATCTTGCTTGAAATGTTGGTTCAAAAGAAAGGGAGTAAATAGCTACCCCTAGCCAATTGAGTCATTGAAATCCCTATTGAAAGGCATTGAATTTCAAGCACTGGTCTCCCCAAGACCCCACCATCCTATTTGTCTTGGGTGGGCCCCTACTATTCTATGGGGTAGTTGGAGGGAATTTTAGTTATTCTAGAACAATTCAATCTCCAAACTTTCTTTCTTTATCGATTGATTCTCTTGACCGATGGGACCGAGCGACTTTTTCCTTTTACTTAGCTTTTGATGAGAAAGAATGACAAGTGTTGTTCCAACAACAATCGCTAGCGGTCTCCATCCAAATATCGCCCCTTAAAAACAAACAAGTGCAAAGGAGGAGTCAATCTTCTTTGAAACCCTAGATCCAATCAAATGCCTCCAATCAAAACAAGTGGGAAATGTCCTTTTCAATAAGCAAGCTACTTCTCCAATGCTACTTTCGACCTTGTCCCTCTATCAACTATCCTTCCTTCTGAAGGGTAGGGACCAACTAGTTGAGAAAGGAAGGAATGAAATGAATTTATTGCTAGTGGTTCAACTCCTTGTATTGATGCCTTGGTCACATCGATTTTAAGTAGATAACTCAACACTAGTGTTGAGAAATGGTGCTCTTTGACATCTCATTTGTAGGCACACACGGTCTTAAAAGTGTTGATTCGATAGCTGGGTGGAGAGGGATGAGATCACTCGAATGGTTTTCCAAAACTATTGTCAGGTGGGGGGGAATTATAGCTCGCTCGGTATAAATCAAGGGGGCATAGGAAGAATGATAGTTATGAAGACTTGGTTATGGTATCTCCTCAACTTGCCCTTATTCCAATCTTGTTTGCTTTGAGACTTCGACCACTACTTCAGATTGCAATATAATGCCCCAAGTGGGAGGGGATTCTAGGAAAGGGTGGGAGGCTATAGAAAGGGGTTGGTGGGCAAGGGGAATTCTAGTTGTTGGGTGTGGGGCATAGTTAGGAATAGAATAAGCTAGAATAAGGAAACTATAGTTCCTATTGAGGCATGGAAACAACCATGGGTACAAAACTGGTATGGTAGCCATGGGGACGAAGCTGATCGGTATGAGTATGAGTGTGAGTAGCATCCATGTGAAGATGTTATGTGTAGATGTTGTTACAATGGATAGATGTTGTTACGTGAGATTGGTGTTGATTGGGTGCATTGGTGTTATGTATAATAGACGCGTTGGTGCTCTATTCATTAAGGAGCACTATCCATAAAGGATGGCACATTGGACAAATGGCCCACTCTCTAGAAAGATTCAATCAAGGATGACTAGCAATTGGTAATTGGGATGCCCTTCAGTCGGCTGGGTGGGAAGAAGTAAAAAGGGACCAAGGGAAAGACAAGGATGATTTCTTCATGGTGGACGATCAAGTCCTTATTCATAGTAGGGCAAGCATGATGGATTTCTTAACTACGATCTTTCATCTCCCAATTGTTCTTGATTCATGATGGGGCCAAGGAGAGATCAAGGATTTCTTCTCCATGACCTATTGGATTAGGAATTCATGATCAGGGCTCTCTATCTTGTCCATCATCAATTGAGGGGCATGGATCAAGCAACCCGACCACCTTCCTTGAGGTCAGGGCATGGTCTTCATGCATTGGGAGAGCACCGCTTAATACTAGACTAGATTGATTGGGGGAGAGATAGACGCTTTCTCACTATCTCCTCCCACCCACCCCGAGGAGCATGACAATCATGCAGTCATGCACTCGACCTAACCCAAGTGTATAGTGAGTGTATTATGGACGTAACATGAATCGATGCATCCATCCATGTTACGTATATAATACACTCACTATACACTCGGGCAACAACAATGACAATAAGCACTTGATCACCACGAGGGAAGTTTTGAGTTCAATGCTTGTCCTTGGGAAACTATAGTTCTTTGCAATTTGCGATAGCTGCCCACTGTAGCAGAAGGACACTGAACACTTCGCACTCTCTAGCCGATCAAAAAGTTGTAGCTATATAGGTAGGGAGCACACCTATTGTATCAAAATGGGTTTAGCAATGCCTACTACAACAACGGCCCTATCTAAACAACTACTAAAAACTATCTACAAGGTGACTAGTTTACAACAAGCTTTTAATGTAAATAGGACAAGACTCCAATGTAAATAGCTCAAGCTTCAAAGATAAATTTTAAAGATATAATAAAATATATTACCTTGACTATGTGAATCAAAATCTAGATTTATAGTCTAACTTCAATAAGCACAACTAATTTTCATGTCAAACGTGCCAAAGTTTGTAGTTTGTAGAATTCATAGAAATATTTAACAAGACATATTGAACAACAATTTGGAGAAAAACTTTAGATTTGATTGCTTTCAAAAATTAACCAACCCTTAACAAAACATAGATAATTAATATTCACTTTTTAGCTGCTTCAAGTTAAAAATATTACAAAGCTAATTAATTAAAATACATTTATAGATAACTAATTCCCTAAATCCTTGACCTAGCTGACAATTCAATTTTATAATCTCTATGGTCAGTGTCTACTCTATCTAAATTGATGATACAATCTCTATGGTTGGTGTCAACTCTATCTAAATTGATGATAGAGTCCCCAATTAGTTGGGTCTTCATATCCTTCAACACTTACATTAGTAGACCGATATGTTCCTCCATGGAATTGAACAACACCTCGATTCTTTCAATCTGAGTACATGCCTTAATCATGAAATTCATTATTGGGTAAGTGTAGAAAGATGTGACACAAAAAAGATGTCGCTTTTGTTTTTTTACTCAGAATGACTATTTGGCGAGTGCTAAATGGCTCGGATGATCGAGCTTAAGGCTTGGTCATTCGAAGCTAAGTTTGGCGAGTGCCAAATGTGAATGATGACATTTTAGAATGCATTCTCTTGAACTTTTTCTTTTTTTATCTTTGTCTTTGTCTTTGTCTTTATTTGCTAGTGAAACTATATACATGAAATAAATTTTTAAGTATAAGCTGACATTTACATATGGACATTTACTTTCTTATACTTTAAGTTGTATTTCATGTATATAGTTTTAGAATGTTTGAGAGTGGTTTCAAATCTATGGGAGTTATAATGCAAATTCTTGTTTTTGGAAGATTTATAATTTTTTAGACTTAGTCAAATTTTAGTAATCAACATGTCAAATTTCAATAATCAGGAGGTCAAATTTTAGTAATTAGCAAGTTGTATCATCTTTCTCTCCCTCTCTCTATTTCACTCATTGTTCGTCTCTTATGCTCTAGACCTCTTTCTCTCAATATCTCCATCCATTTATCTGACTCTCTCCCTTGAGCTCAAGAACTACCTCTTTACTTGTCCATCCTTATCTCTATATCTCTCCTCTCTCTACTATCTCCCTCCCTCCATCCCTCTCTACACCTCTCCATCTCCCCTCCTCTCCAAACCTGTCTCTGTCATAACATGTATGTAAAATACCATATGCCGATATAGAAACATATGCATCATATATGGCTGTTAAAATAAAATTACATGGAGTATACGTACTTGTCCCCCCCCCTCTTCCTCCCCTTCCCTTCCTTCCTTCCTCCTTCCCTCCACCTTCCTTCCCTCCTTCCTCCTCTATCACATCTCTTCTCACTTCTCTCTCTTCTTCCTTCCCCCTCTTTCTCTCTCCTCTCCCTCTACCTACCCCTCTCTCACCCCCTTCTTTCTATCTCTCCTTGCCTTCTCTCTACCTACCTCTCTTTCTCTAATTCTATCCATCTCAACTAGCCCTCTTTACCTCTCCCTCCCTCCCATCAATCTCTCTTTGTTTCTCTCTATCTCAGCTCTCTCAGTTCTCTCTCCCTCCCTCTACATATCTTTCTCTCTATTGCTCTCTCTCTCACCTCTCTCTCTCTCTCCATCCCTTTACCTACGTCTCCCTTTATAGCTCACTACCACTCTCTACCTACCCCTCTATCTCACCTATATGTCTTTACCTCTTCGTCCCTCTCCCACCCTCCTCTCTCTCTCTCTGCTTTGATGTGTGCAGAGATGTGACTACAAAAAGGAGGGAGGAAGAAGGTGGTAGGTAGAGAGGAAAGAGATAGAAGTAGAATGGAAGGGAGAGAGAGGGAAGGAGAATGAAAGAGAGAGAAACAGGAAGGAGGAACATAGATGAAGAGGTAGAGATAGAAATTAAAATGGAAAGGGGAGATAAAGATTGAAAATGGAAGATTGAAGGGAGAAACAAAGGTTAATCGACAAAGATGGATGAAGTGGATAAAATGCGACCTCGAAAGGGGATCCTCGGTCCGGAAACATTGATGACGAACAATGGGCGGTAAAGAAGTAATTAAATAATTTTCGGTGAACCGGGGACATAATAAAGCGTATAAACTTCGATTGGTAAGAGTGATATGATCTGATGCATATCGATGAGATGTTGGCTCATATTTTCATGACAAACAATCTTCTTGTTAGGGGGATCGAGTTGGATTTAGAGGCAGGTATGGGAGTGCTATCAAAGCTATCTTTGTTTACAACAACATTGATGATGGGTATTTTGGTACCTGGTCAACGATCTAGGAGTTTCACCATTGGATGGGTGGGCATGCTAGACGAAATGTTGTCAGAGGGCACGGTGTTTTCATGGGGAACCCGTGTTCTAGTAGAGCTATATAGAGAGATTCATATAGTGGTCTATAGGGATGGATGGAGCTTGGGTTGTGGGGTGACTCTACCGCACATTTGGGTTTATGAGCATGTCTAAGTCTTGCGACTACTATTTTAGAATGGCAATCCACTTTGTCTTTATGTTTCCATAGCCAATTCATTCCTAGAATGACATCATAAGATCCTAGGGGTGCTACTTACAAGTTCACTTCTGTTGAGAAACAAGGAAGTTCAACCTTGGTTTCGAACAAGCATTGCTCTACCGTTGCTCTTGTCTAGTTTGCATACTCAACAACCCAAGACTTTTTCATAAAATCAGCCTTGCTAGATATTTGATTAGCTACTCTAGGTGAAACAAAGTTTTATGTGGCTCCAGTATCAATAAGTATAGAAATTGGTATACTAAACAAAATACCTAGAGTTTCCACTGGAGTGATTTGATACTCGGCTTGTCAATTGTCCAAGGCTGCATGGATTTTCTGTAGGAATGCAATTTGTTGTGGAGGAAGGGAGTTTCAATGCAATTGAGACCTTGAAAGTTTGTTGGGGCATTGAACGACATAATGATCCCCTCCACAAGTAAAGCATCCTTTCATTGGTCCCTTCCTTTTCATAGACTTGTCAGAATTACTAACACTATAGAAATTGTTATTGTTCTCTCGATGATCTCTTCTTGGTTTGTTCCTGTAACATGCCCATTGTTCTACAGTAACTTTCCTATGTTTTAACCTCAAGTAAAAGTTTCAAGCATCCAACCATTATGAGCAATAATTTTTTTCCTTTCATACAAAAAGATAACATGCACATTTGAAATAAACAACTTTCCAAACTTTCCCCATTGCATTATCAAAGTATTACAACTTTCCAATATATTGATATCATAGTGAATAATTCATGATAACATTTCCCTTTTACAATCTTTCCATAGACATGGATACAAATTACATATATAAGGCTCCATTGAGCTTGCTGGCAATAGATGTACGAATGGTCCAGGTATCCTCCATCAAATCTTGGTTGCCAATTGATGAGGAAAAGTATCACTCAAGTGCTTTTTTGCTAACCTTGGACTAATTGTGGTCCCTTGCACATCTAACAAATTGATAGATGGCCCTACCCTTCGACAAAGAGATTGGTTTGGTAACCTCATAATAACATGACATTTTTTGAGCTTGATGGTGTGTCCTAAACGTTTTTAGATTTGTCATACATTGGCTACAGCCTACACATATGACAATCCCTGTCTAGTATGTAAATTTGGAACATAGTGAACTGACAGTGTAAACAGTGGCAAGTTACACTACTTTGGCCAAAGTATTCATCACCCAAAATTATGGAGTGGACGTCGCACGCTCACCCACCTTCCTAGCTTGATTTGTATTTGACCATTCATAACCTATGCATAGGCTATCCCCTTAACTAGATTAGCCTAACTCCAGGAATAACCTATTACCTCTATGTTTAACTAAACACATCCACTAAGTAAATCATTGTAACTCTAAGACTCAACTAGTTTAAACATTAGCTATGTAAGCTATATCCTTGATATAACAATTATTCCCACAATATCCACCCATTCCTTAATATGGAATATGTACAAACACTTCAAGCAATCTTGACCTTTATACTAAGTACAACAAGCTTCCTTTCACTTTCACAAAAGAATATAGAATAATCTTTCCCTAGTAAGCAATTGAACTAACTTCCCAAACAAAACAATGTCACACAATCTTTTCAAATACATAAAAAAAAAGTATAAAATAGTAGGAATCAACATGCGTGTTTATGCAATGCTCCAATTGATCGATTTGGTTTCCCATAATTGATTCATGCTTCTCACAAGTTGGCACCACATTGTTTCCTACGTGACCTATTCCTTTGGCTATTGTTTGCAATGACCAGGTCAAAGTTTTTTGTGCATGGATATTCATTTGTTTTTCCTTTGCATTGACTTAGTCTATGGTAGTTTACTTACACGTTGGTTAGCATATGAAACCATGTGCTTTACTTAGTGTTGTCGTATTTCATTAAACTCGACACTTTAAATGCTTCAAACATTACCAATGTCTATGCACTGCTTTATGCACTATTCTCATATCTATTGTTGCACACAATACTTAGCTTTGCTATGTTTAAAATGCTATGCGCTATATAGATAATTCAACACTATAGAAATCATATATATATATATAAACCTTAAACCCTAAACCCTAATATATATAATTTTCATGCATAATGGTAATTTGCTCATGAGCATGTGTAGATAAGTCTCTCTACATATACTCATGCATGTAATTACTCATGTGTATAAGTTTATCATTGACACATACATAGATACATATATATTCTATCAATTAAATAGAAACACATAAAGAAGAACTCACACATCACAAAGAGACTCAAAATTGTAAACCCTTAAACAAGAATGTCCACAAATAAAACCACAAGCAAGACTAAAATTAACTTACAAATTCCCAAACTATTATGCCGACTTGACCAAACTAGAAGTGTGTGTGTGAAAGCTCGGTTTAGGTCTTTATCAAAGGTTACCAGAACAAGTTCTTCTCCTTGAGTGATACTTTCCCTCTCTTCAGGAGGCTTGATCTAATTCCTGCATCCAACTTAGTACATTGCAATAGTAGTTAGTTGAAAACAATACATTCATTTGCATCAAATATTTCATAATCAAAATCATTTCATAACATCAAATTATATCTACATTTATTCTTCATATTTACAAAACAAATAAAACATAAATACACCCATTTAAAGCATTTTCACCCAACTAGGTAAAAGTAAATAAGTAGTAGCACAATGGGGTGTGACAATTCTAGTTGTTACAAGATCCCCTATCCCCTTACCTTTGAGAATCTTGTGCTCCATTAGACATCTTTGGAGCCTGATTAACTTGAGATCCACTGAACTTCTTTCGGTTCTTATTCTCTTGATAGATCAAGATGGCTTTGAGCTTTTGGTCTTGCTTGATTTCCTTTTCATATACTAGGTCCATAGTGGTCGGACCATGTACATCCACCTCTCCACCTATTGGGCCATTTAGTCCCATGATGACCTTCCTAATTCAAAATCGCTCATCCTTTTGTACATTGGAACATACTTCAAAAGAGGAGTGAACTTCTTCTAGTATTTGTTCACTGACAAGTCACCTTCCTTTAAATTTTGGAAATCAACAAGCTTTTGGTCATAAAAGAGTTAGGGTAGCCATCTTTTTCAAAATATTTCAACAAACTCACTCCAAGTTAACCTTAGGGAACTAAGACCAAGTTCCATCTTCTTATTCATCCACCAATTAGAGGCTTCTGCTACTAACTAGAAGGCACCCCAAACAACTTTGGTGACCTCATAATAGTTTCTGATTTCAAAGTATTTTTCCATTTGAATTAACCAAGTCTCAGCCTCATCTCTCTACTGGTGCTTCCCTCGAACTTTGGTGTGGTAATCTTTCTCATATTCCTAGATAACTCAGTTGCCACATGTTTTCTTTTGCTACTTTTAGATTTGGATTGATATTCCTCTTCTCTATGTTGACTCGATTGAGTATGATCATGAGAATTCTCCCCTTCATCCTCATTGGGCTCTTCTTCTTCATCATCAATTGGGACTTCCTGCTCTTCTCTTTCTTTTTCCTTCACTTCTTGTTCAAAGTTTTCTATCCTTTCCCTAGTTTCATCCATGATGGCCATAATGCAATCTAACTTAGTTTTAGTATTATCTGGACCTTGTCCAACTTCTTGACTTCCTCTAGGATTAGTCCTTATTCTCACCATCCTTGCAAGAAAATGTTATACTTGAAGGTTCATCTATATTATATCCTATCATGGTTTACTTAACGTATTGAAAATATTCCAAAAGAGCAAACATTCACATATAAGAAATTCTATTGAAGATCTTGCTCACAAGTTTTTGATATAAAACATAACTTTTCATTTATTCATAAGGATTTCAATATCCTTTCATTTACATTGAATGACTATTTAGATAGTCAAGAGAAGAGTATCCATCATCCTCACTCTCAAATACATAACTGAATGGGGTGTACCCCTCATATTTTTTGCTCTTATCTATCCCAAAATGGGTATATCCCTAAGATTTATCTTCAGATACATAGTTTCAGGGAACATATCCCTTTGATTTATCGCTTGAGGTTATTACAATCACTTTTGACATTGGAAGAACTTGAGGGTCTCTAAAGATTAAAGCAGGACTGACACTACATTTTGAGGGAATTTCCCTGGAAAGTGACAAAGAGTCTGACTTGGTTGGAGAGACAAGAGATAGATGGTTGAAGTTGGCTTCATCTCTCATCCTTCTCTTCTCTTGGCTAATTTGTGATAGGGCATGACTAATTGTCTCGGTATCACTTAGCCAGATGGCGTTGTCATAGTTAGTTCCCTCTATGGTACGAACAAGGGCTTCCTTTTCCTTCTTAGCCCTTAGGTAGCACTCATTCCTGATTACTTTCTTGCAATTAACCTAAAACATACCATCTAGACACAAAAATTTCCAAACATTAAAATCATATAATGTTGGAAGGGAAAACATAGCGAGCACATAGGTTCCAGAGCTGAACCTAGTAGCTCTGATACCACATGTAACATGCCCATTGTTCTACTCAATGATTTCATCTATATGTTTTACCTTGAGTGAATAAACTAAGATGCCAATCACATTTGATATAACAATAATTTATCTTTCTTATTTCATTTCAACGAAATGTTACAATCTTTCTAAAGTAACGATTTCATAAACAAAATACAATTACATTTTCTGTCTTCCATAGAAATAGATACAAGATTCATACATAGCTAATCTAAGCTCCATTGGCACTAGAAATACAAATGGTCCAGGAAATCCCCCATCAAATCTTGGTTCGCCGACTAAAGAGGAGAAGCATCACTCAAGCGCTTTTTGCCATCCACAAACTCGTTGCGGTCCCCCACACATCTACCACATATGGTAAGATGGCCCTACCCTTTGATGAAGAGTTTGGTTCAGAAACCTCGAAATACTAGCCAATCCTGAGCTTGGTATTATGTCCTACATAACTAGAACTTTCCCATACAGTGGCTACAACCTACGTGTATGGCAATCCTGGACTAGCATGCTAAAAGGTAACACAGTGAATTGACAATATAACCTGTGGAAAATTACACCATTTTGGCCAAAGTATTCATCACCCCTAATTTAGAATGGATGTCACACGCTCACCCACCATCCTAGCTCAATTTGTTATGACCATTCATATTCTATGCATAGGTTATCCCTTTCATTGGATTATCCTAATTCCATGAATAACCTATATACTCTTAATTTCACTGTGACTCTTCTACTAAGTAAAACAAGTGATTCCATAACTTATTTTCACAAATTAAGCTTTAGCTAAATGGGCTCTATCCTATCATAGTATTTAATACTAATATATACACTCACTCCTTAATATGGAGTGCATACAAACACTCAAGTAATAGAGATTCCAAAACTAGAAGCAACAAATATCTTTCAATTTCACATAGGATGCAAATAACCTTTCCCTAATAACATAACACATTTTCCAAACAAGACAAGAAAAACATGAAATATTTCCAAAAACATTCAAAGCATAAAAGAGTAAGACTCAGCATGCCTATATATGCAAAGCTCCAATTGAACAAGTTGGTTTCCAAGCTTAGCCTCCTCAAGAATCAACTTACAACTTAACAACTTTCACATCCACTCTTCACAAAATCTCTCACAAAACCTCTCACAAACTCAGAAGAACAGAGTAACAAAATTCAAAAATTAACAAGAATGTAGATACATGTCCTTTTGACGTAGAGAGCACCTCTATTTATACACACATGTGAGCAACTGAAGGCTAGAAACTAGCTCTTCAATTCACCACATCTCAAACCAATGGTTTGACTTAGTCATAAGGTGGTAGATTTATAAACTAAGACTCAACAAATTACACAACCAGTCGCTTCTTTCATGGACAACAAGAATATCATTCAGAAATGCAAGGTAACTATTCTCATTGGTCGACTCTCTTTAAGTCGGCTTCTATTTGACTAATTCCCTTATTCTTATTTGGCCTCCATCGCTGGACAGAGCTCTCAGAATAGAATTCTAAATGAATGCAATTATTCATAAATTGGTGCGACATAAACATCATGCGTGCTATTTTGGTGTTTTCAATTCAAATACCAAGTCAAAGCTTAATTATGTGTTTAAGTTTTCCTTCACAATATTTGACTGTCTTGCAAATTATTTCCACACACTTTTCATAGCGCTACATGTATTTATTACTAAGCATGTTAATACCTTATGCAATGCTTATTGCATAGCCATGTTATGCGCTATCCTTTGTTATTGCGCTTTACATTATGCTTATATGATATGCGCTTTAATATATAACCAACACTATTTAAACATTATAATATATATAATATATATAAATATATATATATATATATACACACACACACATATATATACATATATATAATATGTAATGTTACACACACACACATATATATACACACATGCATATATATACATATATAATAACATGTAATATATATAACATTACATATTATATATATATATGTGTGTGTGTGTGTGTGTATCAACTTTCACAATTATAGAATGCATCATTCAATATTCAAATGCATATACTTATATTCATTTATTCCCCAAAATAATAACACATGTGTATATATATACACATATATACATATGTATATTTATATATATTAATCCATTTGTATGGGTGTTTCCATTACGTCAATGCATACACATATATGAATATGTAATATATATTGTATATATATAACATTGCCTCCAAACAATTAAACACATATAATTACAATAATATCCATTTGATGTTCCCATGCATATGGGTAATCCGTCCATAAGAATGGTAGATATGTTTATCCGCATATACTCATGTACGTATTTACTCATTTGTATGAGTTCATTGTAGACACGCATATATATACATCTTATGTATTTATCTCATCGATTAAATGTAAGCACATAAGAAAGAACTCACAAATGACAAAGAAACTCAAACACTTAAACTAAATCAAGAACACTTTCAAATAAACCATAACCTCTCTTAATTCACACTCAAATAAGTCTAAGGTAACTTACCTTTTTCCTGAAACTACTGACTCGGCTCGACCAATCTAAAAGTGAGTGTGTGAAAGCTTAGTTATGTTCATTAAGGGTTAATGGACCAAACTCTTCGCTTGAGTGATACTTCCCCTCCCTTCCAGAGGTGTGAACTTGCACTTGCATCCAACTTAGCACATTTGCAATAGTAGTTAGCTGATCACAAAACAATCATTTACATCATATATTCCATAGTCAAAATTAATATTGAACGTCAATTTGAATCAACCATTTATTCATTATATTTCCATTGATACATATAAGCGAAGTACAAGCACATATATTTCCAACAAGGTTACACACACATATTCAAGTATTTCATCTGGCTTGGTAATAGTAATTAGATAAATACACAACGGGGTGTAACAAGAATGCTCAATTTTCTATTTTTTAGGATGTGTCTACTTTGAAAATTAGTAAAAAATCATATATTCATTAAAAATTTAGCAAAAAAATCAAGGATAAACTACATGGTGTTAGCTAATTTCTTACCGAAAGGATTTTTGAAATACTAAAAAAAGTTAACATTTTATGGGGGCCACATTGAACACCATGTTATATTGTTTTGAGAAAAATAAGATGAATTTGTGTGGCCCCCCTTTTTGAACCCTTTAATCTATGACATTTAAAAAAGATAGTAGTTTAAAAAGTAGATTCAAAGCACTATAACTCTTGTTTTCATTGCATCTTAAAATGTTGAGCGTAACTATCTTCAATTTGTCATTCAAGGTTAATATTTCCTGATTTCAAAAAAAAAAGTGGCCACTTAAGACCCCTTTTTGGTCCCCCATCTTTTTGAACTTACCCTACCTAAACCCTAAACACTAGTCCATAAACCCTAAACCCTAAACCCTATACACTAAACCCTAAAAATTGAAATTAATAATTTAACACTAATTTACCTAAAACATTAAATTTAATCTCTAAACCCTCAACACTCAACACTACATCATCAACTATAAACCATAAACCACAAACCATAAACCCTAGGCCCTAAACCTTAAACCATATATTATAAACCCTAAAACTTGACATTAATAGTTTAATGTGCTAAAACCTACAAAATTAAATTTAATCCCTAAACCCTCAATGCTCAACCCTCCCTTATCAACTATAAATCATAAACCCCAAATCCTTAACCTTAGGCCCTAAACCCTTAACCCTATACGCTAAATCCTAAAACTTGACATTAATAATTTAACATGTTAAAACACAAAAATAATAGTAATTCCTAAACCCTCAATGCTCAACCCTCCCTTATCAACTATAAACCCTAAACCCTAAACCCTAAACCCCAAACTCTAAACCCTAGGCCCTAAAACCTAAACCCTAGACACTAAAACATAAAAATTGACATTAATAATTTAATACTAGAACCTTAAAATTTAAATTTAATCCCTAAAAATTCAATGCTCAACCCTCCCTTATCAACCCTAAACCCTAGGCCTTAAACACTATATGCTAAACCCTAAAACTTGACATTAATAATTTAACACTAAAACCTAATAATAATAATTTAATCCCTAAACCCTCAACACTCAACACTACATCATCAACCATAAACCCTCAACTCTAAACTAGTCCCTAAACCCTAAACCCTAAATAATAAACCCTAAAAATTGACCTTAATAATATAATAGTAAAACCTAAATAATTAAATTTAATCCCTAAACCCTAAACCCTAAATAATAAATCCTAAAAATTGACATTAATAATATAATTGTAAAACCTAAATAATTAAATTTAATCCCTAAACCCTTGATGCTCAACCCTCCCTTATCAACTGTAAACCCCAAACCCTAGGCCCTAAAACCTAAACCCTATATGCTAAACCCTAAAATGTATCATTAATAATTTAACACTAAAACCTAAAAAATTAAATTTAATCGCTAAACCCTCAATGCTTAATCCTACATCATCAACCCTAAACCATAAATCGTAAACCCTATGCCCTAAACCCTATATGCTAAACCCTAAAACTTAACATTAATAATATAATAGTAAAACCTAAAAAATAAATTTAATCCTTGAACCCTTAATGCTCAACCCTCCATCATCAACCCTAAACTGTAAACCTTGGCTGGACGGACCCTGTGCTAGGCCCTGGAAATGTGACATTGTGGTTTGGCACTTTCAAAGGCCCCGAGATGAATTTTGGTCCTAGGCCCGCCAGTGCTCGGTAGCTGTCACCCAGTCCTGAGGCCTGAGCACTGGCCCTGGGCCTGAGAGCAGCATTGTGATCAAATCCGTCGATCAAAAGATCATCGATCAGGATCAAAGAGGTTGAGAAGGGGAGATACAATATATAAATGAAAAGAGAGAAGGGGAGTGTAAAGGAAATAAAAGAGAGAGAGAGAGAGAGAGAGAGAAGGGAGGTCGAGGTGAGACAGGAGGGTCTAGGGTGGGGAATAAAGGAGAATGGCCCTTCACGGTCACAACATTATGAGTGAATATATTTTGTGAAGAGAGAAGGTTGGATGCATTGCATAGAAATCGCAGAGCACATTATAATCCGCGTTGCGATGCTGAGAATTTTAACCAGGGTTAGATTGCACTGGACGATAATGATCCTAAACATATTTGACAAATTTAAAAATGGCTTACAATGAAATGTCGAGCATGCCTCTCATTAGATTTGCATGTTTTTCAATGTCAAAATAAAAAAATAACGTAGTAAAGTCGAGCTCCCTCTTAGCTTTCTAACCGAATAATTTTTTTACGTTTCAAATATTTTAAGGTTTTGATCTTTAATTTCTTTTGCTAGTGTCTCCATTTTTTGTCAAAAACCTACGTATGATATTTTTGATCTCATTTTTTACTTATTCATCAAAATTTGAAACAAATTACATTTTCAAAAACCATACTTTATTTTTTGCACATTCAAAAAAAGAACTTGATTTTTAATTAGTTTTTAAATTTTTTTAGGAGGGAGCATGCTCAATTTTCCATTTTTTGAGATGTGTCCACTTTGAAAATTAATAAAAACACATATTTATTAAAAATTAGCAGAAAAATTGAACATAAACTACATGGTATTAGCTATGTTTTTACTAAAGCGATTTATTAAATACTAAAAGGGTTAATATTTTAGAGGGACCACACAATTTATTTTGATAAAAACATGAGCACTTTGTGTGGCCCCCCATTTGAACACCTTCATCTACACCATTTAAAAAAAAATGTTCAAAAAGTAGATTCAGATCACTACAACTCGTGTTCTTGTTGCATGTTCAAATTTTGAGCTTAAATATCTTCAATTTCTCATCCAAGATCATTTTTTCCTAATTATAGAAAAAAAGCTTAAGGCCCCTTTTTGGTCCTTTATTTCTTTGCACATACTCGTATATATATTGAGCATATGTAATAGAAGCTAAGTTACGGTTTATTACAGGTGAAATACTATTTTGGGTGAAATATTATTATGTGATCATAATATTGTCAAATTAGAGAGTTTGAGTAGATTATTTTGATATTGTAGATTTGTTTTAATTAGTACAAGCCACTTTAGTGGTAGAGTTCTTTCTTGGAAGGGTTTCTCTACATATATATGACATTCTTATGGTTTGCTGATTTGAATTTGTTGATATATGCTTCTACATATTTTTTCATGTTTCTTTTTTTTGTTCGGTAAATCATTGCTAAGGGGCAACACCCTACGCTTTTGATTGGAGCTATGAACCAGTGAGGCCACATATGGGGGACCTCATCCTCGATATCTCCATTCCTCCTCCTCTCCTCCCTCCTTCCTCCTTGGCACCTTCAACCTTTGTACCTCGTCCATTTGCCACTCCTCCATTATTACTCCTGCCATCTGTCGGGTGTCTTGAGTACTCGCCGATTCTACCACCCAACCTATTGCCAACCTGACCCACTGACCCTCACCAATGAGTATTCCCACAAACCATCGTGGGATTTGAACCTTGGACAACCTAACTGCTATCCTTGCAACTTAACTGTTGCACTGTGGGATCAACCCCTATTTTTTCATGTTAATTACATGTTACCCTAATCAATTAATTGGATTTGTTCACTATTTGCTTATGCATTCATTGTATTTATTAATCTTATGTCTCAACAAAATTTTGATAAAATTAGTTTTGGCGACAAGAGAATTAAGTTTTAAATTTGATGAACTAGATATTGATGCAACCCGACACAATCTAAAGACACAATTGCAATATGCAACCTAGTCTGAAAGAACTAAAGAAGTAGAAAATTAGATCGATCATAACTATCACAAATTATAATTGAAAACTAAATAACTAGCACTTGCACCTAAAGGAGGTTCAAGGATTATACTGATAGAAAACTATATGTATGTTAATATGTTAGAGAGTGTGTTTGTGATGGGTATGGATGCCATGTGTTGCAAATTCTAGTTGTATGTGGCTGATTAAACAATTAATAATAAGTGCTAAATTATGGAATGAAATAAACTTAGACAAATCTAGATTTTTTTCTTAAAGAAATTAAATATTATCTGATTTTGAAATATTTGCATACAAATTTAAAACACAAAGCAATGTAAATGAAAAAAGAAAGTTGCCATGAGATTGATAAAAAACATTGCAAATGGAAATAGAATGTTACCATCCAATTGAAAAATCAATATTTATCTCGCTCTTACATCATAAGTGAGATTTTGGAGGCTTTTACCATTAAATGGCAACCGATTTATCAGTAAATGGTTTACCATTAAACAACAGCTAAAACTTGTTTTTCGATGGCCCAATAGTGATTTAAAGATGTGAGACTTGTTTCGGACTACTCTCAAATTTCACACTATATGTAACCTATCGACTCATAAATTTAAAATTGAGTTCAAGCACACAAAATCAAATTAAGCATTACAACAATTTATTTACACTAAGCGTGAAGAGTGATATAAAGTGAAAGTTTAGAAGTGAAGGGTATGAACTTTTAGGTTAAAGACAATACTTTCAAGTTCAACCTGATGAGAGAATATCTAAAAGTGCTTTGGTATAGTGAGAAAAAGACAATTCCAGCGACTGAGAAGTATTTTCCAGCAGCGACTGAACAGTATTTTCCAGCAGGGACTGAATGGCATTTTTCAGCAGGGGACAGCATTTTAACCATTGTTTTCGGGCCTCTCTTGGATCCCTTTCACATTAAGCGGGAAAACTGACGCTGAATATTGTTTTATAGGCATGTGTGTATAAATGGAGGCTGAATATCATAGATATCTCTGCTACACCTAAAGATGCCTTGGCTTCACACGCAGCCCCGGCCCCCACTCCCGAATAAAAGAAGCCCATCATCTGAGCAGGGCGCACGACGTGACATTTAATCCCGTCTTCAACGCGCCCACAGAGCAAATCACGGCCGTTGAAATTTTCAATTTTGAAAAATTCAGTTCCTTCTCTGCAATTGTTGTTGTGTAATATTATTGGCTGACTCGGACTGCGACAAATACGAAAATAATGTCGCCCTTGCGTCCCTCCCAAGAAAAAAGATTACCCCGATTCCCGAATGAGGTGAAGGCGAAACAAAAAAGGAGAGAAGGGGAAGCGAATGAGTAGCAGTAGACAGCGAGATTTTACACAGAATAGTTATTGCGGGAGGGCCGGTACACCAAAACAAGTGGAAGTGGGTGTTTGCCATATCACCTTCAGTTGAGGTCAGACCAAACAGCTCATATGGTTTTCAACCCAACCGCTTTCCCCGGGAAAAATCTTGTCCACCGCACGACATTACATTTCCCTCCTACATCCAATCAATGGCATCTTTATGCTTTTGCTTTTTTTTTACCCCCCCTTGCCCTGGTGCATGTCTGCCTGCCTGTATTGTGTCTGGTACTGCTCCTGTTACGTTTCATTTCTCTGCCCTGCCCGATGCAACTGCCCATCGCTGTCTCTTTGTTTATTCCTCATCTTGCAGAAACTGCAAGCCCTTAGACGGGTTTATTTGTGAGGGCTTTTGATCCCTAATTTGTTAAACCTGGTCAAGCGTGGTGTGGTTACGGCCGCTCGAAAGCATGTCGAGGAAGCGCGCGGCGGTCGGCGCTCTGGTGCCTCATGATGTGGACGCCAAGCATGCGAGCCTCATGCAGGATTATCTTCTACTTCAAGATGTAAGGTTTTCAAACCCTCGCTTCTGAAATTTCTGCTGTTGATTAAGTTTCGGCCGTATGTTTTAGCTCCGGGGTTTGATTCAGAGATTTGCTTTTTATTGATTTCGTTTTTGGTGAAAATTCCAGGAGTTTGCGGCGTTAAAGGGTCGGGTGCAATCAGCGAAGATCAGAAAAGCGACTCGGTTAGCGGAAGTCAGGTTAGAAATAGCGAACCCTGTGTTCAAGTTTTCTCTTCTGTTTACAGTTAGGGTTACCTTTAATGAATTGTGAAATCTGCGGTAAATATCGGATCTGTTTGCAGTTAGGGTTACCTTTAATGGGTTGTGGAATATGTGGTAAAATAACGAGAGCTAGGGGTCTTAATCTATTGTTGCCATTCTTTCTCAGATTCTTGAGAAGAAGACTGAAGAAGCTGAAAGAAACTCCTTCCATTCCCAGAGATAATGAGACTGCTTCTGTCATTGTACAGCCGACGGGCTATAACGGAAAGCCTGCCTCCGGAGCCCCTAAGCCAGAATTTTTTATTACGACTCATAAGAATGTAAGGGATTTTGACTTGCCGATTACCGTATATTTGGTTTGAATGGGTGGGGAAAATTTTCAAATGATTTTTTTTTTTTTTTCTGATATATGCAGAATCTGTTGGATTCAACTAAAAATCTTGCATCTTGGGAGCAATTCAGGACTAACGGTTCTAATCAGCATGCCCAGCAGAAGCCATTCAATAGCAATGTTGGATTGGTTAGTGCTCTGAAGACATCTGTTTTTGCAACTAGACCCAATGTGTTTGTCACAGCAATCCCAGAAAAGAGGAAAATTTCATGGCAAGACCAGATTTCTCTGGAGTGTAAATGAACAGGTTCACGGGAATTTCATTGTGTTGTATAATTGATTTTGTCTCTGTTTTTAACATTTTTCTGTATCCCTGCCAAAGTCATTGCTGCGTGATAAATAGTGTGCAATGTAAAACATATGCCACATGCAAAGGCCGTGTGCAGAGATAATATGCTCTTATATCTTCAATGAATAGCTCATTGGTTCTATTGATTTATCTTTACTCTAGAGTTATGTGCTTTCGAATTTAGACTTTTGAAATAATTAAAATTGATGTTGAGAGCACAATTGAGTTTCTTCAATTACACTTCTATCTGTGGTGAAGAAAAGGTACCATACATTTTTATTTGAATTTCAAGAAACACAATATAGATTTTTTTTTTTTTTGACTTGAACGTGTAGGGGAATAAATACATAATCATTCATACCAGCTAAATGTTCAGTCATATCATGATCATTAAAACATATGACATTTCCATCACCAAAATAACTGTCTAAGTTGAGTTTGAATTTTATTTTGGCTATTGATTTTGAGTGCCCCAGAATTTTACTAATGTGAATTAGCAGTACACATTGTTGTGACCTAAATCACAGAGTTAGCTGGATTTTATTGTAGAAATTTGAGATCCAGCTAACGTTTTAGAAAGCCTTAATTTTTTTTTCAAAATCATTATTAAATTCATATTTATGCTGACATACGATTTTTTAAGGAAAATATTATAAAGCTTGTTTGGAAAACATGTTTTAAATTTAGGGTTTTAATATTTTTTCTACAAAGCATTGCCAAACAAACTGCAAAAACACCCATCTGTTTCCAGCGGTTATTGTTTGTGCTTGTAGAATGCTTTCATATGCTTTCAGCAATCTCTGTTCAGTGCCTATTCCTGTTTAAAAGTTTGTATCTGCTACTGTTTCCTGAGTCCTCTGCATGTGGATTAATTGACATTCTCAGAAACTCACCTACAGCAGCATCCTCATTGACATCAACGTTGCATTTGTGTGTATTTACTGAAGGTCTAGTTACCAGAATCGCTCATATGCCTTGCCGATTCCGGGCACTGGTACGTATTCGAATCGGATGCGTGTAAAAGCCCCGTGGAATCGACCAAGGTATTGCATTTTTTAATCTTGAAACGTATTTTAAAAAATAGATGAATCCCAACATTTTTCCGACATTTTTTCGGTCGACGTGGCGTGTTTGACTGATTCCGAAAGTCTCAACGCAGATTTCGAAGTTTACATCTATCATTTCTTTACTTTCTGTGGAGTCGGATACCCAGCGTGCTTCTAGTGCAAGTGCTAGTGGGGCTGCATGTGGTTCTACTAATTTACCTACATCATCTAATGCCAATGATGATGTTGATTTTAATCTTCTTGATGACCCATATAATGCCTACTGTTAATTGTATTATTTTGTTTTAAATGTTGAACCAATGAACAATGAATTCAATATAATTATATACCTATCGTAACATTCAAGTTTTGAAAAATTGATATCAAATTAATTTAGTATAATTGTATTTTGGATTTCTTATATTTATGGTAGATCTAAGTTTTGTTTAGCATATGCATGATATGTGGTATTCTAAATTTAATTCTTGTTTTTACTTTTTAGGCTGCAAATATGTCTATAACTATGATTTGGTGCTATGTACAGTTCAACAAAATCAAAAAAATTATGCACCGTGTACAGTGGCGCTTAAGTTCAGCAGCCTCATCAACATCAACGTGGGTAATTTTAAACTTTTTAATTCTAAAATTTAATTATATTAATTAAAATAGTAGGTTTATAATAGTTGAATTTAATCAAGAATTTTTTTCTTGAATTTTATTGGTGGACAAACTTGTTCTGAGTTTTATCTTCACCAAATTTGAACATGAATGTGAACCTTGAGGCTTAGGTTGTGACTGACAGTGGCATCAGGAAGCATTACACTTGCATTGCTACCTTCAAGTAAATAGCATGATTGACGAGAGCTTTCTTTGAGATGAAGTGCCACCTTATATATGGTATCAGAATTCTCATCTATTCAATGTTCAGTCAATATAATGATCCAATGCTTAAAACAGATTCCTTCAAGTGGTTGATAGTTAAACGCCTTTCTATCTTTATGTTTAATTGAGGTGATCTTACAATGACCCTATCAAGATCCAAGAGATTTTAGTTATTTTACAAGGTGACCTACTATTCTCACTTTCTGTATTAATAGTTCGTTCGAGCTAGCTATTTTGGTTTGATCTCCTTGTGTTCTGGGCAAATCCTTTCTCCTTTTTTTACTTATAGATTTTTCTCTGAATTGACAGAAAACAATTCTGAGGCTTTTCTTTCTTATTTGAATCTGCATGCCAGTGTCCATAGTTTGTTCAAGTTGCTGTTTTGGCACATTCTTCCAGTGTTTAGGGTGAACATTTTTCTTTTTTGATCTTATAGGTCATTTATATCTGAATTGAAATATTTTTTCTCCTTGCGGTTGGGGTGACTGTTTTTCTTCCGTTTATCTTATAGGTCATTTATAGCTGAATTGATGAGGAACATTTCTGAGTCATTTTCTTTTCTGTTTTTTTCTCCCTTAATGCAAGGTTGGGGTGAAGTTTTTCTCTTTGCCCAGTCATTTAATTATATGGTCCCATGGGGGGGCTTGGGCTTCTATTTCCATGGAGCAGGAGGTCCCATGGGAAAAAAAAATTGTGCTACGGGATTAATTGGAATCTTTTCCAGAAAAATAGGAGCCCCTACAGTATAGGAATGAATATTTCAGCTGGTGAAATTGGGGTGGGGCTAGAAATTGCCCCTACAGCTTAGGAGTTTTTTATGCCACTTGTCTCTCATCTAAAATTTTCAATTCTTATTAGAAAATAAAAATGAGAGAATTTTTATTTATTTACTATTTTTTATCAAAGCACTACAGTTCATTCCTTAAATTTTGGAGTTTAAAATTTTAAGCAGAATTGCAAGATTAAATCCATGGGACCAAGAACTTTAAAATATTCCTAAAAAAGCTAAGCAACATACGCTGAGATTTTTAAGGAAGCCCCCTCCATGGGACCGTACCCTTATAGCTTTCGAATCGGGATGAAGAAAAATGAGGTATTTTCTTTCTAGTTTGAATGTGTAAATGTGTTAAGAGAACTCCTGTCGTCATCTTAAGCAAGCTGCTTCCATTTACTAACTTGGTCATTTCTGTAATTTAACTTTGTTTCTTTCTCTAGATAGTCTGCAGTTCTTGAATTTGGTATGCAAAAATCTAGTAGGGAGGCTCTATTACTCTCATGTGGCCCTATCTGGGAAAAAGAGCCTTTAGAGTTGTTTTCTGAACATATATGGGCATCGTTGTTTGTTATTTTGTGTACGTATTTTGGTATGGTCTCTTTGTAATGTAATTTGTATTCGTATGGGATTTATTCTATTGCTTGGCTTGTTTTGGTAAACACTCTTTTAATCAAGTTGCATAATACACAAATGACATGACATACCATGTAGCTAATGTCAATGGTGCACAATGGATTCCTATTGTAAAGCTAAGCTAAACCTGCTGTTGTTGTGCATAATCTTTGCTTCAACTTTGTCCATCCATGTTTCATGTGCTTGCAAAGCTAAGTCACTTGCATTTTTCTCGGTGCGTTGGCTTTTTAGCACAACATTGAAATCTAATGGTAATATAAAATTGATTTATAGAAGATATGAGGCCTATGGCCTCCCTACAACAATTGAACTTTTTTCATGCTCACTAGCTTAGTGAGGGAATTTGCAACATTCTTGTAAGTGTCCACTTTCTATAACATGATTGTACCACTCTCAACCATTTCTTGAAGCAAGTGATACTGAATATCAATGTGTTTCATGAAGGCATGAATGATACATTGGGTTTCTAGCCAAACAAATGACACTTCGATTGTCACATCCAATTTTCATTTGTGGACAACATGATTGTAGGTTATTTGCTCATACAACTACTTGCTTCTCTAAACAAAGTAAAAATATAACCACTTGTGGAACCTTCTATCTAGATACTCAACCCACTTAGAATCAGCAAAGCCCTATATATTATCTCATAGTTACAAAACTCTTTGGGTACTTGCAAAATTTGTGAGTCCTCACAAGCCAATAGGTTCAACAAGTTACTAGCCACAAAACTCGTTATCAAGTTTTCAGACAATTTTAATTGCAAAAAATTGTGATTAACTTGTGAAACTTACAATTTTTTGAAAAAAATACTCACCCAAATCACTATAAATTCATTTTTTTTTACCTACAGGTAATTTTCCAGTATTTTAAGAATTTTCAGCACATGGTGACAATTTAGGGTGTGCAATTTGGGACCCAAATCTACAAGTTTTGACTTCAATTTTGATGCTCGTGTATGCCGTAAATTAATTTAGGAGTATTCTGCAAGGAAAAAGGTCATTTTTAAAACATTTTATAAACAAAAAAAGAGTAGGCCATCTAATCTTTAACATGAAATTGTCAAAATGGCATGTGCGATGAAGGTTTGTGTGGTTTCAAAGGCTTTAATTTGGGTTTGGTGGTGTTGCCTTTGTGCATTGCCTACAAAGACCTTACTAGGGGCATTCTCCACATTATTAGACTCATGATAATAAATACAATCGTTAAAAGTCTCACATAGATATTTCAAAACCCTTTTCACATAATTCCAATGTTCATCACTAGGATTTATGATAAATGTACTCAAAACTCCCACTGCTTGGAAAATCTTGTACACATAATGCTTCTTGTAGCACTAGCATATGGAATTTTATGCAATCTCTTCAAGATCATTTTTTGTTCTAGAAAATTGTCCTAAAGATATCTTAGTGGCAATAAAAAAGGAATATTATTTGATTTGTGATCATGTATGGAAAAAATATTACAAAATAATATAAATATACTTATTTTGATTTAACCATATTTTTTTATTAATATGATCCCTATTGATTTCCATACCCATGTTATATTTTATGGCCCCTCAATTTTTCATATCAAATGTACCTAATAATTGACCCTTAAGTTCCCTAATGATTATCTTATCATTTATAATAATTAACACATTATCAACAACATATAGGACAATGATTATTAGTTGATCATCAACTAATTTAAAAATAAACATAGTGATCAACTTCAATTTCTAATGAAGTCATGAACTAATGAAGGTAACAAATTTTTATACCACATTCTCAATGATTGCTTTAAATCATACAAAGATCTCTTTGACTTACAAACCAAGTGTTTTTCTCCCCTCACCATGAAATTATCAAGTTGTTTCATAAATAAATTTCTCATCAAGATCCCTATGTAGGAAAGTTGCTTTTACATCCATTTGCTCCTTTAAATCAAAAGTAGTAGCAATAGATAAAATTAATTTAATAGAGGTTAGTTTAGCCACAAGAGAAAAAATCTCACTAAAATTCACTCCCTTAAATAGTAACACTTTGCGACTAATTGGGTTTTGTGTCGCTCCAACTTGCCATCTCCAAATTTATTTATAAATGCTCATTTACATCCAATGGCTTTCCTTTCCTTGGATACAACATAGATCCCATGTGTCATATTTATCATGAATCTATTTCATCTTTCATTGCCTCTAACTAGGACTCACATTCATTTGAATACAAAGATTCCTCCACATATCTAGATTCATTATTGGTACATGATAAAACAATACACAATTGTCATTAGAAGGGCTATACTAGTGCCAATGTAAGATATTGATTGATAAGATAACACATACTAGTAACTATTTTTACCCAAAATTTTGCTCTAACTCTAAACCATTAAGCATATTCTTAGCCTTTTCCATCATCATATTGTTCATGTGTTTTTGAAACTATTCTATTAAGGAGTGTAAGTAGCTATTTCATATTTTCCCCTACCCTTATCCTTGCAGAAAAAAATCAAACTTTGTTGAACATAATTATCCACCATTATCTATCCTTAGAGTTTTGATATTTAATTATCTTGAATTATTCACCATTAACGACCCTTATTTATTGTCAGTCTTTTACAAGTTCAAAGAGTTTAAGGAATTTCTACAAGTTTAAAGAGTTTAAGGTTCAAAGTATTGGGACTCAATTTAGTAGTATCAAATTTTTTCCTAAGTCCTAAATATTATTTGTCTCTTGACCTTATTTTAAGAAATATTTGTATGGATATTCATTTATGAATTCAACCAAAGTGGTTTGTTTTTTCATTTTCCATGTACCTATCAATATGTTAGAAGTTGCAAAGGTCTCAAAAATTATAAATGTAAAGGTTTTAATTTCAAATTTCTAGGGATTGTATTGAATGTCAAAGTTTTGGAGTTTGCCTTCTTGGTATGCTTTTCCACCCAACATACCTCATTCCTTTGTCCTTTCTAGGATATCATACTATCCTATTCTGACATACTTTTCATCCATTCCCACCTTTGTTAACTTTTCCAACCAAAATTTTAGAGTTTTCCTTCTTGACATTCATTTCTTCCAAGCCTCAATCTTTTCCCTTGCATTTGTTAGAGTTTTAGACTTTGACCTACTTGCATTATTTCCCTCCAAACCCTAACTCACCAATTCCTCACACTCACCTCTTCAACACTAGGGAAGTCAACCCTTTACCTAATTCATTTCTTTTCCTTAGCATCATCAATCCCCAACTTTGGTTTTTATTTCATATAATTTTAGAGCCTGAGATGCAAGAATACCGTGACTTGGTAGATGGTATATAGTAGCCTAACTATTGATCCCTCAACACTCTTTTCATTATATTAAACCTAATTCTAGATTGTGAGTATGGCTCCCCATTTTTTTACATCTTTTTAAAGTGATGAAGTCCTTGCACCTTTGATCCCCAACCTTTGATATCTTCTTTCATGTCCTTTCAACACCAAACAGAGTAAAGATACCATTATCCATTTGCTAAAAGCATGTAGTATGCCATACACCCAATCCTAATTTCCATAAATTTGAAAATCTTGTGTTTTTCACTATTCACTCCCACCTACCTCCTTGTATGACCCAAGTTGCCATTAATGACGTGATAAGACCTTGCAAATACCCAATCAAATTTTTAGCCTAGAAATAACTTTTCACCTTCAAGGCATGGATTGACATGCAATTCCAACAATGATTAGAGATCAAGATGCCCATGCAACCACTAATGTGGTGGTTAGAGTTTCAATCCTTGATGATCCTCAATTGATCTCCAAGCCATTGGTCTAGTGGATTTTGTGAACTCTTCCTTGCCCTACATACCAAAACCCAGTGTCACCATTAATGCAAAGGAAATTTGCAACTCAAAGAAGAGAATTTCTCCATACTTCTTGGGTACACTCAAGCACATTTGGGCATGATTTCAAATGTGATTCAAGGGAAAATAATGCTTAATAGGTATAGGCATCCTCTAGAATACTGATTGAAGGATTTCCTAGTTTAATATAGATTTGCATACCCTCTTTCATTGGTCACAAATTTTGCATGCTTGAAAACTATAAATACAAATTAATTCAACATCAAAGGGGTTGGTCATTCTTCTTTGCACTGAAAAAAGGTGTAAAGAGCATTACAAGGTTTCAAATTTTCTAGTTCATTCACCATCTAGGATCTTTCATTCTAGAAATTGTAGAGAGGTAGCAATTTGAAGAAAATATTTTATAACCAGGTGTCTCCTAGGCTAGTTGTTGGTATTTCAGAAAATTTCTAGGTAAAGAGGTGTGGAAAAATCTCCTCCCCATGAAATTTTTCCTTACCACATTTGCGAATGTGATTGTAACAAAAGTTTAATAAGTGTCTCAACACTTTAATGCATGTTGGAAGTCATTATTTGTAATTTGGCCCATTTCTTGTTGTATATGAATGCTAGTAAATTTGGAGAAGGATTATTAAGTAGATCTAGTTGCTAGGTATGATACCTTTGTTGTTGTTTCTTGTCTATTATATTGATGGTTGAATGTGAATCTATAACCCAAATAAGGCATTGGTCATGAAAACCTTGAGCCTCCATATACTCAAAATGAACAAAATTTTAACTAGTAGCTTAGGAGTAGATAATAGGTTTCTATAAACTTCATGATTCAATGTTATAACACCCAAGTTTGTGATTGGATCATGATGCACTTATAACAAGTAGAAGTAATATATTACTTTTAGCATGTGAACTCATCTTGGGATTTGGGTGTTGTTTTTCTAACTAGGTGTTTGGGTGCCACATTTTTGGGTAGTTATAGTCCATGGTTTTGTAATTACCATTTAATGGTTTGATGTATTACTTCTCCTATTTATACGGTGCTTGAGATGAAGGTATTTAGTAGTGATTTAATATTAATTGTTATATTGATGAAATTACTCCATATCTCAAGTTGCTAAAATTCCTGTAAAGACTTTCTCTACAAGTGTATTATAATTGTTTAGATTACTAAATAATACATTGGGTTGCTTAAGAATGTGGGGTTTTTATCTCGAAATATTTTTCTCCACATAAGCCACTATTGTGGTATGATTATGTTTATGTTTATATCCATTCCTCCTTTTTGTAATTGTAAAGATCTAAATTTTTCACAACACTCTCCTCTACAACTAGTTTAAGAACCATTTTTGTGTATCTTGCTTTCTTTAAAAATAAAATACACAACACAAATATGTGGGCTATAATTGTCAATTGGATTCTATTATTTTTTGCATCTTCTCAAGGGTGTAGCAAGGGATTCTTCATGTTCATCTATATGCTCAGCCTACTTATGACTCTCACCTAAATCCTCTTCTTCCTCTCCATACTTAAATCCATCATTTTATTCTTCAACATGTACATCTACCTACTTCTAGACCTTAGTCTCAAAATGCATTGCTTCCTTTCCTTTTTCCTTTGGCTATCCTAGATAAAAATACTCTAAGTTCCTTGAAAA